>PVJH01016870.1:0-29825 GCA_004026705.1 Nesogale talazaci | reverse complement strand
AGCAAAACTTAACAGTAACAGCAAAAGCACTGCTCAGAGGACCATTTAGCAATAAATGCACCCCTCAAAAAACACGCAAAATTGACAATTAGCCTAACAATTCCAACACTTCAACAATAAATGGAACTAAGAGTTGGCAGAATAAGATGGGACGTAGTTTCTTTGAAATATTATCGAAAGGAACCACCACTGGCAGAAAAAAAAGCTGAGCAGCTGCAAATAACAAGAATGAGAAAGGAAGTACTGTCACGTAGAGATGACAAAAAGGAAACAATTCTAAAAAATGAAATACATCATACGAAGAAAAGATGTTTAAGTTCTCAAGGATTTTCTACTTGGAAGTAAAACGCTCATGGAAGCAGCATTCGAGAAATCCAATGACGTATTGCATTGGGCAGTTTGTTGCTCAAGATTTCTTTTAAGTATTTGAACAGTTGAGAACCAAGGTATACTTGACCCACAGTCAAGTGAAAGCTGGAGAGTTCGGAACAATTGATGGATTCTAGTATTGGCGAATGATAAAGTACCTAAGAAAATGGCCTAGAGGCCTCATCTGACCAATTCTGGCTACAGAAGAAAGGAGCCTCTGACTCTACACAACCTAAAGGCTGCTGAACTCCAGGCAGAAGTCAGTCCTGCCTCTACCTGCCGCCCTTCCTTACCCTATTACGATAACAACTCTCCCTCCCATGACGCTCTGCTTCCCTGCTGTGTCCTGTTGCAGTGGCAACCCAACACTTATGGACAATACTCATGGTTATAAGGGTTGAATTGAAAGAGCCTACTGAGCTATTTAAATCCCAAGGCAGAGATGCATGGAAACAACTAGTCCAAGGACTAATGAACCATGTGCACCTCAGTCTCCATGATCATGAGACCAGAAGAACTAGATGGTGCCCAGCTAGTTGTTTTGAAAGGAACCATGTTAGAAGGTTAGAGTTAGGTTAAAAAAAAAAAAGAACAGAACAAGTTGGAAAATAATAAAAGACTAGGCTTAAACTATATTTTAAAAAGACTAGGCTAAGGGCTGACCCCGGTGGCGTCGTGGTTGTGCGCGGGACTGCGGCCCACTGGGACGGAGGTTCAATTCCAGCAGTAGGGCTAGGCCTCCTCCCACCACCAGAGAGCAGTGATGCCCCCCCCCCCAAAAAAAAAAAAGACTAGGCTAAATACTCAGACTAGTGGAACCCCAGGACTATGCCTCAGTCACCTTTAAGCCGGAAGCGGTTATCACCCCGTGGCTCAACTTTCCTCCCAACAATAGACAGGTCGCTAAGATGAACACCAATGAGGTACACTCTTCTTAGAACAGCTGACCCTTTGATATCAAAAGGGCAACATTTACTAAAGGACAAAGCTCAGAAAGGTTCGGAAAGGAGGAGGACTGGAAACGGAGAACACAAGACAATGGGTCAAATGCTGTCACACTGAGGACATTGCAATGAAAGAGATGAAACATTAGTGCCACCTAGGCCCTCCAGTTACTCTCGCACCTAGAATTATGTAACAGCACTTTCGAACCCACTTTGGATTTCCTATCTAGTCTTTTACTTTGTTTCATAACAGTATATAAGTGTTTTATATGTCTATGAATTATACGTATTGGCTGGGGTATCTACTTGTCTGTTGTAATTAAAGTAGAAGGAGCATCATTTTGAAGCTTTGAAATGCTTTGAAAGCTTTGAAACCTAAAAATGCTCTTTTAAAAGGTTATTCTCGATCATGGAAGTTGCACAAGCCAATCTTGAGACACGCAGGAATTCATTCTTGCTCATCCAGGTTTCACACAGCCATTCAAAAGCCTCTGGGTTTTCTCTCTCCTAGGCATCGTGGAGTGCATGGCCGCCGGCACCATCATCCTGGCCCATAACTCAGGAGGCCCCAAGCTGGACATTGTTGTTCCCCACGAAGGTGACATCACAGGCTTTCTGGCGGAAAGCGAAGACACCTACGCTGAGAAGATGGCGCAGATCCTCGCCATGCCCAGCGAACAGAGGCTGCAGATCAGGAGGAGGGCGCGGGCGTCCGTGCACAGGTTCTCCGACCAGGAGTTTGAAAGGGCATTCCTGCTGTCCGTGGAGACGTTGTTCACGTAGCCGCGTTGGCACAGACCAAAGACACTGACAGAGAGTGGCCCAGCATCTTCACGCGGACTTATGTTTCTGAACTGATTCTCAGGCGTAATAAAGTCAGCCCCGGCGGTGTGCCCAGCGGTATGTATTTAGCCAAGGTATTTATTTTCATGAAACACAAAATTATAGAAATGAACAAGGTCCTATTCTTGTGGACATCTTAAACAAGGTCTCAGTCTCGACTTCTGAGAAATCTGGATTCTTACCCAAAAAGCCAAAAAATTCCCTCCTGGAATTTTGGCATTGTCTACATTTTTAAAAATGTGGGGTTTCTTGTTGGTCAAATCATTTCACGTTGAAAAACAAAGCCAAAGGAAATGTTAAAAAGAAAGAGGATGCCTGATCCACGATTAGCAATAGACTTTAGAGTGGCCCTGACAGTTTTGGGACACGGAGGCGCACGCTTGTGCATGGCAATTCTAAACAGCAGTGCGGGCGACCCTTTCGAATATACCTGATGGTTTTCTTAAAAGAGAAGAAAAACTTGAAGCGAGCTTCTTTGGTCACATCCAGCAAGCCCTGAGGTCCAGGACTGCTTTGTGGGTGCGTGTAGGCAGGACGTTCCTTGAGACCAGCATACTCTGAAATCCCCTCCGGAACTAGGTGTTGTGAGCACATTCTTACAAGTCTGCTGCATTATGCAGCGACAGCCCCGAGTCTCCGAGGCTGCCAGGTAGCCAAGTCAAGAGGTCTGTTGTTCTGAGAATAGAGAGGTGGAGCACACCCGGGGCCCTGTGTCATCAGCACCGTGCTTTGTCACCTGGCCAGGGCACAGTTCAAAGGAAGCGCAGCAATAGCGGGTAGAATGGCTGAACCTAACCATGACTTACACATCTGACTTTTGCCACCAAAGCTGCCATTCCTGAACCTCAGAAGCCTCATCTTTCATCTGCACATGTCAACCCCTGCCCTTCAGTCCCTTGCAGACTTACGGGAGTGCAATGCAGAGGATGTGAGAGCACTTGGAAACACAGGAGATGTAATGAAAGGTAATACTAGGCCCAGCCTTTGCCCCTGTGGAGCTGGAATTGAACCTCCATCCCAGTGGGCCGCAGTCCTGCGCACAACCACTACGCCACCAGGGCTCAGCCCCTGATCCTATCTTTATCTGTGCATCACAGTTCTCTGTAGATTCTTGATTACACGCCAGGATCTAACAATTGATAATGCTTTTAGCAGGACTTCTATCCTGAAAAAAGTTCACATGGAAAATTGAATCTGCTTCTACAGACGTGGCTAAAAGGACCAATAGAGAAGAAGCTTTTGGCCTTTTCTGAATACACGACCAATTCCCTTGAGGTCAGTGACACGGCCTCCATTACATTCCTATATAACTTTGAGTTAGGGTAAAGTAACCAGAGTTTAAGCGGGACACTCTTGACCAGCAGGTGCGGGGTGGGGTTCTTGATTAAAAAATTTGGTCTATGTGGAGCAACAAAAATTTGTATAGAACGCAAAAATAGTATTGTAATATTTATTTTAATATATTTATTTTAATTTTAAAATGCCGTGGGGCATTGTTGAATTGTAAAAAAGTGGGGAATCTGGTCACCTTGAATGAGGGACATGTCAGAGAGATCGCTCATGGGGTTACCAGCCGGGAGCTACCTGAGACACACAGACTAGCTGCTCAAGACAGGAGACTGAGTCATGAGGGGGAGGGAGAGGTAGGTACTCATGAGAGAGAAGACCTGGAGTTTCTCGGCTCACTGGGTTTTATTCACTGGGTTTTATTTGTATGCTGAAGGAGGGAGTTTACAAAGGTTTAAATTCGGCAGATATTCTAGGGCACAGCGACTTCAGGCTCAGGGTGGCCTCGGGGTTCATAACTGACAAGCATCCTGACTTGGGGGAGTCTCTTCCCTTTTTTGGGGGGTGGGGGCATCACTGCCCTCTGGTGGTGGGAGGAGGAGGCCCAGCCTTGCTGCTGGATTTGAACCTCCAACCCAGTGGGCCGCCGTCCCGCGCACAACCACTACGCCACCAGGGCTCAGCCCCGACTCTTCTCTTTATAACAAGGAATCCCCTGGTCGCTCAGCGGGTGTGCTTCTTCCTGACACTGGAAAGCAACCACACATTCAAGATTTACTCTCTTTGCTCCCACGTAACCCTCTCGGGAGAAACGGCAGTGTTTCCCCCAGGAGGCCTGTGGAGGAGTGGGTTCTCGGTTGGCCTGCTAACTACAAGGCCAGCAGTTCTGAGCCACAGGCTCCGTGGTGGGAGAGAGAGGAGGCTTTGTGGTCCTGTAAAGGGTCACAGTGCAGGAAACCCACAGGAGCAGTTCTGCTCTGCGCTTCAGGGTCTCTGTGAGCGGGCGTCTGGTGGCAGCGAGCAGTTCCGCATCTCGTGCGTTCAGCAAGACGGCCCGCTGCATGCTCGGCTCCCAAGTCCATGTTGAGATGGCCTCCGCGTCCCACAAGCCACCTGCCACCTCCTCAGAAGGAAGCACGGCGGAGCGTTCCAGGAGGGCCTGGCACACCAAGACGGCTCTGTGCCAGCGGTTCTGTGACAGAAAGAACGCTTTGTTGGAGCTGGAAGGAACCTTACACGCGGTCTAGCTCAGGGGCCTCTCATTTTCAATTTGTAGACACAACCGATTTAATTCTTTATGGAGTCCACCTGTTTCCAGGAACCCCGATGCCGGCGGTGTGGTTGCACGTGTGCTGCTTTTTTGTCTCCTCCAGTGTCACGGCACTGTTCAGTGACAGAATCAAGGTATAGCGTACTCTTCTGACTCCAAGCCCAGTGGTTTTGTTTTTGGTAACTTACATTGAGTCTGTGAGGTAAGAGTCATACCATTACCCACTCTGCCTGTGCATCTACACAAAACCATTGGACTAAAGATAGAGATCTTGGGATGGTAAGGGCAAAAATCGAAGGTAGAGGGAAAGAACGATTTTAGAATTCCAGTATTGAGCGCTAGAGCACAGGTTACATGTTCATTGGATAATCGTCTTCTCCATCTATCCGTTTGCATCTTAAGATGATCTTAAAAACTAGTTTGCATCTACCTTGGATATTTTTCCCAGTTTGATATGTATTACACCCCTCATCTAGACTTCCAATTTGTATTTATTAATAATTCTAGGTCTCATATTTCAGTACATTAAATTTTTTAAAAGGAAATAAAACCCAAACTGTCTTGCCTTTGGTGCCTAAGAAAAAATAGGTTTTCAAGTTCAACAGACTTTTAAAAATGAATATCATGGGCGAGGCGGGAGGGGGAATATGAGGATCTAATACCAAGGACTTAAGTAGAAAGAAAATGTTTTGAGAATGATGGTGGCAAAAAATGTCCAAATGTGCTTTGCAAACAATGGATGGATGCATGGATTGTAATGAGTTGGATGAGCCCTCAATACAATGACTTAAATAAATAAAAATGGATATCATAGATATGCAAAACACTTGAATTTTGTAGATTCTATTTTCCAGGTCATTTTATAGACAAAATTGTGATATAGGAGATAATTTGATTATATCCATGCTTTCAAAATGCATCTGTCAACAGCCATACCACCCTGAACGTGGCTGATCTTGTCTGAAATGTTTTAATTATTTAAATATACCCTTGACTTCAGGCCTATGAAAATAAATAAATAAGAGCATGTTTGTGTGTATCTGTTGGTGAGTATAAGAAAGTTATTTCTGTATTGCTTTATATGAATCAGGTTGTATAAGAGAGATTCACGTAATAACCAGGGTAATTTTTAGTGTTTATCTCATTTCAATTTTTAGAATCTAGGAATAAATTTGATGCTTTTATTTTTATCTTAAAGTGAAACTTAAAAGTGGTATGTGATTAGGACATGTTTAGATTTGTTGAAAGCTTTTTATTTGTCATTTGTATAAAATTATTTGTGATAAAGTTGATATATCCAGGGGCTCACTAAAGAAACATGTATGTAAACAAATGAGGTTAGATTTTGTAACTGATTAGAATCTCCCCTCCACCCCCAATTTATAATCAGTAGAAAATACTGTCTAGATGTTAGGGCAGTGCTATGATTTAAATCTTTAACAAGAAATAACAATTCAGTACAAGTTTATGTTGCTAGGATTTTCTTTATAAAAGTTATTTTCCTTCCTCCCCAGTCCTCTATATATTTTTCTTAATGACTTCTGGATCCTAAGCTCTCTATGCAGTCTGAAGAAGGTATTGCAGTCACAACCATGTCATGATCAATAATAGAAGCCTCTGGTAGCAATGAAAGCGTTGTTCTTAAAAAAGAAAAGAAAAGAGTTATTTCTGTTATATTGCTACAAGTTGATAAAGTCAAAATGATGCCCTTGTAATTGTCTTGGAAAACTCTTCTCTAGAAGTAAGAATAGCAAGACTTCATTAGAAGGAACCATTTCTAAGAAAATTTCATGTTTGGTAGAGATTGAAAAAAAGGAAGATTTCAATGAGAAAATGGCTGCAACAATGAGTTTAAACAGCGAAATTGTTGTGGCTAATATTCTGTCCTGTTATACATAAGGTTGCTGTGCATCAGCGTGAACTCACTGGTCCTTAACACCAATTTACTCTGCCTCTCCCACTGCTCAATAACTCTTGTCTCTCCTCCCTCCCTCCTCCCCTCTGCCCTGTCCTTAAGGGTTTTTTTTGGTTTTTTTTTTTGGCATCACTGCTCTCCGGTGGTGGGAGTAGGAGGCCCAGCCCCACTGCTGGAATTGAACCTCCATCCCAGTGGGCCGCAGTCCCGCGCACAACCATTACGCCACCGGGGCTCAGCCCCTGTCCTTAAATTTTAAGGCTAGAAGAAACATCAGTCCCAGTATTCAAGTGTTTGTTATGTCAAGAAAACCTTAAAGTCAATATAAAGACACTTAGGAGATTTATAATAGCTCTTGGTACCTTCTGAGAAGGATCAATTCGAATTCTACCATACATAACTTTGTCAACAAACAAGGTATAATTTTCCTAATCTATAAATACATTACAAAGCTATTTTCTTTCTCAACCTTAGGGAAATCTTATCAAGATGAGTTACATTCTTAACTAGAAGCACTCTTTGTATAGTAATGCAGGATTGTGAAAACCACCATCTAAGCTGAAATGCAGTCTTAGTAATCAATAAAGAATTGATATAATTATTATTGGTTGTTAGTATATAAATGAGTTGGAAAAGATAGTACAACTAATATCTACTATACTATAATGTAAAGATTACTGTATTTGATTTCATTGTAAAAAAACACCCAGAAAAAGTAGAATAAGATCCATACCTCACACCATACTAAAAACAAAAACAAAAAAAGACCCTACCTCAAAATGGATCAAGAATCTAAATGTTAAATCTAAAACCTGAAATTCTTGGAAGAAAATAAAGGAGCAAAACTTTGAGAACTGTTTTTTAACTTTCATTGGGATATATTTCACATATCATACATTTAGATAGGGCTGCGCCCCAGTGGCGTAAGTGGTTGAGTGCGGAACTGCAGCCCGCGGGCTTGGTTCAAATCCAGAGATGGCTGGATAGCGCCCACGACCACCAGAGGCAGTGATGCCCACAAAAACAAACAAACATACATTTAGATAGTTCAATCACATTAATAAGAGTCATGCAATCAACTCCACAATCAAGCACACATTTACTTCCTTCTTATAGCCTTTGTCATCAACAGCCCACCTCCCTCCAGTCTTACCTGACATACTCCTGAAAAACTAAGGGCCTAAGGGAAAATACACACGCATACAATTCCCAGACTGAGGACCAGAGACTGGCATGATCAAATCCAATGATTGTCATCAAAAAAAGATGCTGACACACCTGTGCTAAAAGGCATCTTCTCTCTCCCCACCCCCCAAGCTCTCACATGCCTGCAAGATCTACAGAGGGTGGGGGAAGAAAAACAATGGTAATGTGTGTGTGTGTGTGTGGGGGGGGGCCTGTCAGGGTACTAACCCACCCACGGGAAGGGCATTGTTTATATCTTCACAGGAAAAGGGTAGGGAGAGTAGACCCCATTCTGGTAATGCCGATCCTTGAGGGCGATGTTTCTGCTCAGAGCAGCTCTTTCCCAGAGATGACTGCAGGTCCGCCCCTAGCTTGAGATGTGATCTCCCTAGAGGACAACACTGCAGGGGACAGCCCTGAAGATGCAGCTCGGGGAGCAGGGAGCGGCTGGCCTGACCCACCCACAGGGACGCAAACCAAGAGGGGAGCGCAACAGACCAGTGAGGAGCATGAAGCCATAGTCCTCAAGGAATCCCAATTACAGACTTCTGACTCGGGGTAACACTTGACACCCCATCTGAACTGGTTGGGGGCTGCTTATAAGGGGTCCGCACTGAAAGTCAAAGAGCAGAGGAGGATTGAGGGGGTGGCACTAGCCCACTTCCTCCCTGACTGCAGGACTGGCAATGGGGACTTTCAGGCTGTGCGCCTTTCAGACACGCATGCTGAAGACTCCAGGGTGTCTATGATTGTTACGTAAGCGGGTCCAGGATATGGAAACCTGAAAGGGGACGGGGCTGATGGCTTAGGATCTGTCCTCTCTGTTTAACAGACTACCAGGTATTCATCTGCTCCGTGTCAGGATCCTTGTTAGATGTATGACTATCTATTTTCTTTTTCTATTTTGGGGGGAGGGGTGTTTTCCTATACAAGATAGGCAATCCTATGGAGACAGACAGGACCAATGGTCCCTGCTGGGCATGGGGGTGGGGTGGGGGGGAGGAGGTGCTGTGTATGTGTTTGTGTGTGTGCTGAGCCAGTAATGACCAGTATAGGGGAATTGTAAGGGTTCTAGAACTGATGGCAAGGAGAGAATAGCTTGTCTGGCCCTGTTTGATCAATTGAATTGCCTCTGGGAGGAATTACTAAGAGGTGAAAAAAGGCCAAACATGATGTTGGGGTAGGATGAAAAAGATAGGAATGAAGAAAGGAAAATATATAAATATAGGTGTATTTGCTTATTTATATATATACATATGCAAATACAACAAGAAAGCAGATGAACTTTGGACCGCTACTTAATTCTTACCTCAGCACAAGAATGGTTTGTTCTAATTATGTGGCATTGAATAATACTTTCCTGACACAATTGCTGAAGACAAAATAGTGCATAAGCAAATGTGGTGAAGACAGTACCCAGTTACTAAAAGATACAGCTTCTGGGGTCTTAAAGGCTGTAGTTAAACAAGTGGCTATCTTGCAGGGGAGCCACCAAGCCCACATGGGAAAAAGCACACCACCCTGTGCGATCACGAGGTGTCGACAGGAAGAGGTATCCAGAGTTCCAAAACAAGCAATCAAATTAATGTAAAGGGCTGTGGATGTAGAAGAGACCCCAAGCCCACCTGTGAGGTAACCGGATGGTCCCTCTCAGAAGGGCCACACAGGAAGGATGAAAATTCAGGGTGCACTGATGAAACACTTAACTCCAATTGTTTAGTATTTCCTCCCCTTATAATTAGGATTTTCACTTGTTTTACCTCATTAATCATGCATGACTTGTTTCATATTCATTTGTATAATTAAGATAGTTTGATACAGAAAAGCCAAGTCAGACAACCCTTCAGAAACAGTAAGAGGAGTGATGGTTCCCTGAGAGTACAGGAAGGGGAGTGGGGAGAGCGGAGAGGGGGAGCTGATAGCATTGATGCCTGCATGACTCCACTCAATGAGATTGAACAACAGAACTGTATGTGAATGGATATATTGGATTGTATAAGATATGACCAAAAAAACCTATTTATTTTTGTTTGTTTGTTTGTTTTTTGGGCATCACTGCTCTCCCGTGGTGGGAGTAGGAGGCCCAGCCCCACTGCTGGAATTGAACCTCCATCCCAATGGGCCGCAGTCCTGCACACAACCACTACGCCACCGGGGCACAGCCCAAAAAAAGCTATTATAGGGGGTGGAAGGTTTCCTGGGGTGTAGGGTGGGGGAGGGAGGGTATAAAGGGGAGCTGATATCAAGGAGTTCAAGAGTAAAAATGTTTTGAAACTGGTAATAATTGTACAATGCTGCTTGATGTGATTGAAACATGGAATGTATTGATATTTGTAAAAACTCCCAATAAAATGATTTAAAAGAGGGGATGAACCCCAGTGGTGTGCGGAACTGCGGCCCACAGGTTTGGCAGTTTAAATCCAGCAGCGGCTCTCCAGGAGTAAGGCTGAATAGCTCCCACGACAGTGGGAGGACAGTGATGCCCCTCCAAAAAACTGATCTCAGAGGGCAGTGATGCCCCTCCAAAAAACAAAACAAAAAAATATTTAAAAGAAAAAAATGAAGGGGAAAAGATCATCTTAATTGCTCATGGGGAAAAATTAAAGGTGTTTATAGGGAAAAAATAATGAAAGAAATCATCAATGTAGCTCTGCCCATCCTGGATTTCACATACAGAAAAATAGGAAACAAAATACAGAAACAAGGACTAACACTGCTCTCTGCATGAGAGCAAGGTTACTCACATCCCTGGTGTGTGATCAGAGGGGAGTCACTGGAGATTTAACCCATGTGTGGACCCTGTAAATGGATTTTGAGCTCCTGCTGTCACGCATAGCCTTCTGAAGACCAATTGTTGACAACTTAGACTATGATACCATTCCCTTCTTCAGGTCTAGATTTAGATCCAATCCTTGGGTCACACAGGCTAGTATGCTTTATCAGTGCGGGTCCACTCGATGCCTCACTCGATTGTTGCTTTTCAAAGATAAGCCTTTAAGACTCCAGACTCGATTCTTCCTAATAGCCAGGCACCATCTAGTTCCTTTGTCTCACTTTGCGGTAGCACCCATATCTTCATTGATCTCCTCAGGAGGTCAGCATCAAGCAGGGCCATGTCATAACTTACTGTTCTCAGATAGGGGCTGGGATGAAATGTGAACCCTAAATCCTTTTACGTATCTACAATGGACAGGGTTCCAATTTCTCCATTCCCTTACCAACATTGTCATTATTTTTCATCTTAGGCATCTTAGCAGGGATGCATGTGGGCATGCTTTCAGCATTGGAGTGGAAAATCCACCTCTTTCTATGCCAGAATACTCAACCTTGTCATCAAAACTCTTTCCTTTTAGCCAACCACGTTGTAGAAAAGGAGACTAGCCCTTTTGTTGGGGCCAGGCAATGATCAGGAATGACTCATCCCACGACCCCTATAAAGATCCAGCTATTGACAGCATCCGACAATGGGCCACCTGGAACAACCAAGATCACCTAAAGTGAGAAGTCCAGGAAGCAATCCACAAATCTATTTGCAAGCATGGAAAATTTGAACTTTTTAGACCCTGCCATTCAGCTTTTAACATTCCAATAATTCCATTGAAGAAGAAGAAGGACAAGCATACTGCTTTTTCCAGAACCTCCCAGGCATCAACCTCTGACTTATCCTGTCGTGGACAACCCCGGTAATTTGCTTTCCTTATCACCTGCTTCTCCTTTTAGGATACACATCTTACTGGACAAGTCACTGAGGCACTGCCCCTCTATTCGGAAATAAATATTCCATAGTGCCTGGAGACCCAAACCTAGTGGGAAAGTTGAACAGATTCATAAATCATGCCAAGAGACTAGATCTGTGTGGACAAAGGTGGGGCTCCCCGTGGCCTTGTTCAGACTAGGAGTTGCCCCGAAAAGCAGGCCCCAAATTAGCCCCGTTGAACTTGTGGATGGGACACCTGTGCTTCAAACGCCGTATCCTCGACCGGGAGTTGGAAAGCCGCGACCCAGGGCCGTGTGTGCCTCTGAAGGGAAATTGAAAATGAAAACAAAACCATTTTTCCAATAGCGCTTCACTTGCTTGTAAAAATATATTTACGGCCCTCAAACAATTTCAGGATTTGCATTTCTTCTCAAGTTTGCCCATCCCTGCTGTAGCGAGCAGAGATGAGGAGTCCTGGTAGTGTAGCAGGTGACATGTTGGGCTGCTAACCACAAGATCAGCAGTTGAAAGCCACCAGCTGCTCTCTGGGAGAAAAAAGGAGGATTTCTGTTCCTTTGAAAATCAGTCTTGAAAACCCAGAGAAGCAGTTTTACTCTGTCGCGATACGTTGCAATCAGCTCACTGGCAGTTCCTTTGGAGGGAGACCATGGTGATGGAAAAATACCTGCCGATTCAGGAGTAGCCATTTAATGTGACTATAAGAAATATCAGCCCCTCCCCCCCAATAAAATGATTAAACGTGAAAAATAAAGAACTAGAAAGAGGGGAAGAGGAGCTTATGCTGGAGGGGTTCAAGTAGATAATGTAGATGAATGTGGCAATGTGTAAAAATATGCTTAATACAAAAGATGTATTGAATGTTGTAAGAACCCCCAATAAAATCTATATTAAAAAAAAAAAGGAAAAAAAAAGAAAGAAATGTCAGCCACATACAATTTACCATGGGCAATTGGAACTCTGGACTGTTTTTTTTTTAATTTTTATTTATTTATATTTATTTTAGGCATCACTGCCCTGGTGGTGGGAGTAGGAGGCCCAGCCTTTGCCCCTGTGAGCGGGAATTGAACCTCCACCCCAGTGGGCCGCAGTCCCGCACACAACCACTACACCACCGGGACTTAGCCCCTCTGGACTGTTTTAACAGGGAACACTCCTGCCAACCCCCAGACCATCCTGTCACCTGAGGACCCTCTGCCCAAAACCCAACAAGAAAGATTTCTGTTTAGGATGCAAAGGCTCTTGATAAAAAATGGACCAGCCTAGAGCTCAAGTAGAAGGCAAATGTTTTGAGAATGATGAGGGCTACAAATCTACACATATGCTTGACACAATGAATGGTGATATGGATGGTGATAAGAATTGTACGAGCCCCGAATAAAATGATTTTGGGGTTTTTTTTGGTTTTGTTTTGTTTGTTTTGGGGGGGCATCAATGCCCTCTGGTAGTCGTGGGAGCTACCCAGCCTTGCTGCTGCTGGATGTGAAACGCCAAGCCAGTGGACTGCAGTCCCACACTCCACCACTGCGCCACCGGGGCTCAGCCCTAAAATGGTTTTTGTTTTTGTTAGCTTTGTTTTTGTTTTTTGGGGGGGCATCACTGCGCTTAGGTGGTGGGAGTAGGAGGGCAAGCCTTTGCTCCTGTGGAGCTGGAATTGAACCTCCATCCCAGTGGGCCGCAGTCCCGTGCACAACCACTACGCCACCGGGGCTCAGCCCTAAAATGATTTTTTTTTTAAGTGGACCAGGCTATATAAACTTTTGCCATCAACACCCACTGCAGACAAGATCAGAGGAAAGAGTTAGTGGGATCTCCCACACCTGCCTTGAACCACCATCCGCCCTTACTTCAGACCAACGGACACCCCAGAATAATACCAACTGGGAGGTAGCCCCTGTAAACAAACTGAAATATATGTTTAAGCAGACTCCCACAAATTAGCTAGAATGAATGGTGAGGATTTTCTTGTTCTGAATAGAACATTTTGTGGCTTCTACTCATTGTCCTGGTGGCTTAGTGATTACACATTGAGCGGTTAACTGCCAGGTCAACAATATGGAACCCACCAGCCACTCCCAGGGAGAATGAGGTTTTCTGCTCCTGGAAAGATTTTAAAGTCTCAGAAACCCTCAGGGGGCAGTTCTCCTGTGTCTTATAGGATAACGTTGAGTGGGAATCAACTGGAGGGCAGTGAGTTTAGTTTTTGGTTGGTAAGTCCTTATGTATTGATTTATACGAACTTTTATCTTCTGTCAAAGGGATTGTGGTGGATATGTAATTGTCCATGTTAGGACTCAGAGTGTAGGGGTGGAGTCTAGCTTGTCAATCAGATCATAAACCAATGAGGGCTCTGTGTGGGCATGAGCTTTTCCTGAGAATTCTGGGAGATTCTGGTTTTCCTCCTTGGGGTCTGGAGACACACTCTCTCTCTGTTGACTACACTGAGGACATTGCAGCTGGACAAGCCCACATGGATGCAACCAGACCTCTGAAGCCGGAGACACCAGAGAGAGACCCCTGCCCATGCTGGGATGTTTACAACGCCACTGGATCCAAAGGCACTAGTTTGTGATCTTCCTGCCTTTGTCTTCATTGCATGTGTTCCATGAGTCTGAGGAGGATTTTATAGATTGGTAGTGGACATATGGGCTTATATCAGACTTATGACCTTGGATTAGACTGGGTTGGAATGTTTTCTTAATGTACAGTTACCCTTTATATAAAACTCATATGCATATGTGTCTCCATGGATTTGTTCCTCTAGTCCACCCAGACTAAGACAGGGGTTTACTCATTTCTGGTATAACACTGAATGATTATTTTCGCTCTGTCACCACGAAGAGATAAAAAAAATTTCTTTTGTTTCTTTTCTACTGGATGCACTAGATGGGACCTCCTGGGGCCACAATGTCATCGTTAAGTTTTCCCAGCCAAAGATGCAAAGAGGGAAACTGAAAGGTTGTCGATTTCTTATGCGTTTCCAGGAGAAATACCAGGAGGAATCCACCAATGAAGCATGGAGTCTTATTCACAAATAGCTTGAATGCCAAAAAAAATAAAATTCAGCTTTGTTGACACACACTATCTTGGCCTACCAAACTGCAGTCCAACGGGCACTCCCACTTGTGCATTCATAACAGGTGGAAGCAGGTGCCTTTCCAACCTGTCCCTTGTCACGGTCCATTGAACCATGAAACCACTCAACTTCTCAGCAAACCAGAAATAAATACTCAAAAAACCTCGGAGGCTTGCTTGATTTATGACATCCCCAGCCCACAGGGACCTTCCCCCTTCGCTAGTCATCATAACAGGTCTATCAACTCCTGATTCATACCAGCCAACGCTACGGTAGGTTGATGTCCTACAAAGAGATAGGTGGAGATTCACAAGTGTAAGCCTTTGCTTCCCCCTCCCCCATTCACTCACAGATGAGGTCACCTTGGGTCTCAGCCCCTGGCTCCATTCAAGTGAACATACATTAGGCTGTTTTGGTGCTTCTGTCTTACAAATCTTTCGTCACTCCCCATCTTAACCTCTCAACCGAAAGAGCGCCTTAGGACCCATTGTAAAACTGAAGTAGCCAAAAGTTTTTTGTTATGTTTTGCCCCACAGAAGTTTTCTCTTATCATTAAGCTACCTTGATAAATTTGATTACCTCCCTCAAAGACCTGGCTCAAGCTGCCAAGAAATCTCTTGAGATTCAGCAAGCTAGATGCTCAGGCTGAGATAGTGTTAGACAATGTGATATCTCTAGATTTTTGGTAGCACAGTGGGGGCAGGGTGGGAAAAATAGAACTAAATGCCCAACATGTAAGACAGTGGACTGGTTCTACAAATTACAATAGAGACCAGATCCAAATAAGATTCAGAATTCAGTAAAACATGTTTTTCCCTCAGTTTGCGTTACTGAATTCCAAATACCATTTAGACCTCTTAGTTTTCATAGTTGTACTATTACTATTTGTATCTTGTATATT
Source organism: Nesogale talazaci (assembly GCA_004026705.1). Lineage (NCBI taxonomy): Eukaryota > Metazoa > Chordata > Mammalia > Afrosoricida > Tenrecidae > Nesogale > Nesogale talazaci. The sequence goes on along the minus strand of PVJH01016870.1, from coordinate 14,320 downwards.
TAATATTTGGGTTAGATTTTTATCTCCCAGGTTAAAGAAGTTCCATCTCCAGCAAAGATACTAGTCTGTCACCATGGGAAACACCTTCCCCATTGCCCATGTCAGGATTCCAATAAATGTTTCAAATACTGAAAAGAGGAGGAGGGGACGAAACAGGTGCTCCTGAGACCGCCAGCTGATAAAACTGTTTGAGAGAACATTAGCTTCCTTTTTCATAGTATTTTCTTCTTACAGAAATAATCTCAAATGCTATAGAAAAAAAAGCAAGAGGCGAAAAACTGGTTCCATTCAAATCAATCAATTTGTGTATACCCAGGTCAGACCATCATGCCCTTTTGATGAGTTATTGTGACATGGGGCTGTGGAACGGGATAGTTCACTGTTTTGTCTTCTTCACAGCCACAAAACTCCATAGAATATGCACAGACCAAGAGAAACCCCCAAGTCACCCTGTTTGCTTCATCCTGTCAGCTTCCAGGTGCCTCCTCTAATTGGGACACTTCCTTAAATCTTCCCACTGACATAAAACCTTAAGTCTGTGACAAGGAGCAAGAATGAGACACAAGTCCCAGTGTGTTCTTTGCTTGACCAACCCAATAATATTTCTTCTATTGCTTCTGAACCATTTTGCTTATCTGGTAAGGCAAGCTGAATGAGACCTGAGCAACTTCGGTAACAACCATCACCGCCGTGAAGGACTTGTACAATGAAAAGTAACAAACACTGCTGGAAGAGCTTCAGGGAGACCTAAATGAATGGAAAGATGTTCCTTGTTCATGAACTAGTAGACGTAATATTATTAAAATGTAGATACTATGCAAAGTGATATTCAGATTCAATTTAGATATTTAGATTTGGCAATCCCAGCCAAAATTCTAACAGCCTTTTTCCACAAAAGGACACTACTCAACATGAGAAGGTGCACTAATAATCAGAAGGCAATTTTTCTTTTCAGAAGGCAAATTTACACAGTACTTATGACTCGAGGAAAATCGGAAGACATTAAAAATGAAATGGAAAACATCAAGATGGAGATTCTAATTGTCAGTGAGCTGAAATGGACTGGTTATGGTCATTTTGAATCGGACGATCATCTGGTTTACTGTTCCAGAAATGACAGAGGCTTGAAGAGGCCATGCACAACTTCCACAGTGCAGATGGTACACTTCTGCTTGCTGAAGGCAGAGGACTTAAACAGTATTTACTAATGAAGATCAGAGACTAAAGCTTCAGTATGACCTACACTTCAACCTAAAGAAAACAAAAATCCTCACACCTGGATCAATACACAGAATCACTGTAGATGGAGAAAAGACTGAAGTTGTCAACGATTTTACTTTCCTTGGCTCTATAATCAACACTGATGGAAGTAGCCATCTATGTGCTGCACTGGACAAATCTGCTGCAAAGATGTCACTTAGAAGATTTAGATGTGCCCAACCCAAGCCATGGTATTTTCAGTGACCTCATATGTATGTGAAAATTGGACAAAAAGGATGACTGGGCTCAGCCCCGGTGGCATAAGTGGTTGAGTGCGGGACTGTGGCCCACGGACTTGGTGGTTCAAATCCAGCGGCGGCTGTCAGGAGCAGCGCTGGGTAGCTCCCACGACCACCAGAGGGCAGTGATGCCCCCACCCCCCCAAAAAAGGGATGACTGGAGAATTGCTGCATTTGAATGCCAGAGGAACAAACAAATCTCGTTTGGAAATAGTTCAGATAGGACTTTGCAAGTAAAGATGATGAGATTTTTGTGTTACGTACCTTCAGATGGACTCACACGTAGGCTGAAAAAATGCGTTGAACATGTTAACAATTTTGAGGCTGGCGCAGGACAAGACAGTGTTTGTCCATCAGGTTGCTGTGTGTTTGAACTGACTGCATGGTACCTGGCTGCAGAGGTGAACCAACACAATGTCAACAGGTCAGATGGCAGGCTGCTGGTCACAGACAGGACCAGCAGGCAATGTGTCAGGCTGCAGGCTCAAGCTCAAAGAACCAGTGGTCAAAAAGACAATCCAGATGCAGGATCTAGATCCAGCAAAAAGCAGACAACCTTCTCCATAGCCTCCACTTATCATGAAAACAGGCCACCTGCTTGAAAACGTCAATTGATTGTGATCTGAGAAGGGTGTCGCCTATCCAACCACAATCTTCTTACATCTGATCCGGGCTGATAGCTGTTAAGGAAGTGATTCCATCCTGTTAGATCACACCATGGCAGAGGACTAGGTGCTAACTGCCAAAATACTGAACAAAGGAAACCAGTGACGGCTCTCTAAAGGTTCTTGTTCAAATGCACAGGTTGGTTAAAAGGTTCAAATGGAACACTGCATCTATGGAGGGTGCTATCTCACCTTAAAGTCTAGAAATGAATTCAACACTAACAAAATGGCTTTATGTAGCTTTAAAACTTTTTTTTAATTTTCCCGTTTCTTTTGATAGAAATTCATGTCTGTACCCTTCTCCAGGATAATGGCCATTAAAACAATTAACTTCCCTAAAATAGAAAAAAAAAGAATTTTCCTGTAAGTCTTCTGCAAAAAAAAAAAAAAAATCACCTGCCTGAGACTACAGACAAGAATTACTTGAAAACAAAGATGAGAATATGAGGCTGTAGGGAGAGAGATGAATGGAAAGGGGATGGCTAGAACAGAAATAATGAGAATGTTCACATATTGAAATATCAGCAATGTCCCTGAACAATTTGTGTAGAGACAGGTGGATGGGGACTTATCTGCTGTATCAATCTTCATCAAAAGCACAATAAAATATGTATCCTAAGTCTCATGAATGATACTTGCTTCCTTCCCACTCCCCCGCCCCCCCAACCTCTAGCTTATGATGCGGAGGGAGCATCTTTTTTAGGACGAGGAAGTGGCCATTCTCTTTTCTAATTTGGATTCGCTTCCAACATTTTATCCCTCAAAGTGTCAATCTTGTGAAATCATCTGAGAGTTCCTTTAATGCCAAGTTCGAGGTCCCTGTCACTTCTTCAGGGCCGTCCTCATCCTCTCTCAGCCACCTCTCCTGCAGTTCACCCACCCTGCATGCCCATTGAGATGGTTAAGGTTTATTGCGCCAACCTGGCGATAAACACATGTGGGATTAATTGAAGGGCAGAGAGCTAAATGGCTCTGTGAACCTCACATTTGTAGTTTGCAGATCTCTTGCTCTCTGATGATTGGGCCAGTTGTGGCTGCCTTAGCTAGTTAGTTTCCTGTCTCGGCTGGCCAGGCTTGCTTCCTGCAAGACATTCCTGAGGAGAAGCCACATGGGTCTACCCCAAGGCAACCCTGGGTGGTGGAGCAGCCGTGTGGAGACCCCTGCCAGCGCTGAGATGCTTGCTTTCACCACCACTGGATGCAAAGACTTTCTACCCACTGACCTGTGGTCCTCCTGCATCCAGCGTCATTGTGTATGTTTTGTGGGTTTGGGAGGACTTTGTAGATCGGGTCGAATGTATGGGTTTGGGCTCGACTGGGTTGGGATGGTTTCTGAATGCATACTTTCCCTATATGTAAAACTCTCTCTTAAACGTATGAGAGTTTCTATGGGCTTGTTTCTGTAGTTTACCCAGACCAACTCAGCCGCTTATGTAGTCTTGCGTGGCAGCAGGGTCAGGATGTATGTGGTTGACTCTTCTATAATTCCATAGATGTTCCCTCTTAATTTCACCTCCAGATTTAACTCCTCCTACCCGCTTTGCTGCACTTCCCTCGTGATTATCTAGTTTTGTCACAGTCGCGTGGGTTGATGCCTGGGCGACATGCTGTGCCACTTGTATATGAACTGAATGACAGAAGTGCAGTGACCATTGCTGATTTCTGTTTCCAGAAATCCCATCAGGGTCGCTGATGGTAATACACACCTGTTGCATACACAGGGGCTTAGGGACTGAAGAGCTAGCAGCACACCTCGGGGGTAACTGTTATTTGTGGTTGATATAACATGGCAACTGAAATTCAAGTTACACTATTCGGAGGCTGCGAGCTCCCTCATCTGAATGATTCATTCTCATCTCTGTCCTCTTTAAGGTTGAATAAAGGGATCTCTATTAAATCTATTTGAGCGTGGGGTCCCTTTCTTAATGCTTCTTGATGCATGTTGTCTTAGAGAGGGATAAAAGAACATTTATATTCTGATTGTAAAGTAATACTTAGGTTGTTATAAGTTTAAAATATTTAAAGATATTTACATTTTTTTCCTTTGGGCATCACTGCCTGTGGTGGTCGTGGGCATTACCCTGTGCCGCTCCTGAGAGCCGCTGCTGGATTTGAACTGCCAAGTCCGCGGGCTGCAGTCCCGCATTCAACCACTTATGCCACTGGGGCTCAGCCCTATATTGTAATTTTTTCCCTGAGAATTGCATAACCTACCTAAAGATACACCAATTTTATGTACCAGTATATCACATATCCCTTATACCTATAGGTCTAACATGGAAACATTGATTTTTCCATATGCCTCAAGCACTATTGAAGAATCAAAGGAGCCCTGGTAGCATAGTGGGTTACTGGTTGGGCTTGCTGGGGCACAAGGTCGGGAGTTCGAAACCACCAGTTGCACTGTGGGAGAAAGATGAGGCTTTCTAGGCAGGTGAGGCTTGTGATTTCCCTAGAGAGTCGCAGTCTCAAACTCACAGGGGAAGTTCTCCTCTGTCCTTGAGGGTTGGTGGAAGCTAAAATTGATGGCAGTGAGTTTATTTGAACGTTCTAGAACTAAACCTCAGTAGCTGAAATCAGTGTGTATCGGGAAGAGTGCAGAGGAAGGACAGGCTGCATATCAGAGTGAAAAGCAGATATCGCTTTGAGACCCGTCTTTCAAATGCTATGTCAACAGAGAGTAGGAAAAAATGTAAGTGGAATTTATGTCTACACTCAATATAACGTCTGCGTGGAGAATGGAGAGGAATTTACGGAGAAAGTCACAGAGCCTTAAAGGCAGGTAGAATTAAACAGAAACGGGGACACCATCTAGAATGGTCCAAACAAAAGCAAGGCAGCGAGACTGCACAGTGGGGTGGAGGTACAGGTGAGGCGAGGGACACATTAGAAATTTGATTTTTGCAGTAGGGTAGTGTCTTGTTATCTAGTGCTATTATAACAGAAATATCCCCCAAGTGGGTGGCTTTAACAAGCAGAATATAATTTCGCACAGATCAGGAAGAGAGAGGTAGATTTAGGGTGTCCCTTCTAGAAGGCTCTCTGGTTTTATTTTCTGAGGAAACTCCTTGTCTCATCTCGTGGGTCTCTTGAAGTTCTACGTTCAGGTCCTCTGCATTTAGCTTGACCTTTCTCTTTCCCCATCTCCGCTGGCTATCATGCACTTAATCTCTTCATATCGCAAAAGAGATTGACTCCAGATACGTCCTACACTGATTCTGTCTCCTCAACCCAACAAAGACAGCCGGTTCCCCAAAGGGATGATAACCACCGGCATACAGGTTAGGACTGACAACACATGTTTTTGAGGGCCACGGTTTCATGCACAACTTCCACCCAGTGGCTTCCAAATAGCGTTTTCAATAGAGCTGAAGAAATTGCAACATCAGTCTTGTCAAGTAGCAGATTATTTAAACGAATGAGTTTGGTAGAGTATACTTGTTTTTATTTTCTATCACCATGGAAACAAGTCACTGCTTTTAGTGGCGGAAAGTAAGTAACACAACTTTATTATCTTGCTGTGCCAGGGTTCAGAAGTCCAAAGTGAATCTCACCAGGCTACCATCCAGTGGTCAGCAGGGCTGTGTACCTTTCTGGAGCTTCTTAAGGAGAATTGGCTTCATTGGCTTTTCCAGTTTCTTGAAGCCACACACATTACTTGGCTCATGGGTCACTTCCTCCACCTTCAAGACCAGTAGTGCCAGCCTGGACCTTTCTTATGATGCCATCTCTCTGCTCTCTGCCTCTTCCTTCCACTTTTAAGGCCCCTCTCGTTACACGGGGACAGCCGGATAATCAGGGATCATCTCATGTTAAACTCAGCTGATTAACAACCTTAGCTTCACCTGCAACCTTACATCTCCTTTGCCAGGCTACCTTTTTGCAGGGGAAAGGGGATTATTCGCCCAGCATATCCCTCTGAAAGATTGCTGAATAGAAACTTTAAAGTACATATCGTAATTTCTAGGCTCAGAGGTTAGTTCTCTAGTTTAAGTGAAGGGAAGATGCACAAATCTTTAGAATGAGGGGGATACCCTCTGCCCTAAAAGTATTTGTCATGAATATGATCGTTCACAGATGCTAACTGATTTAAGAGGAAAAAAATCTCAGTTGTCTGAGTGGTTGCTAATGTCCCCTGGATTTCATCAGCAGCATCATTTCGGGTAAAGCTAAGTGGAGCCCATCACATGAGATGACTCCGTGACATTAGCCGGAGTTGAAATGCCCTCCAGACGTTCTCGTCTCTCTTCATATTTCTGACTGCTTCTCTCCTCTCTTTCTTCTAACTTTTCTGCATCCTGAGAAGAATCTGAAGTCTTTTCTCCTGTCTCTTCCTCTTTGGAAAGAGCAAGTTTTCCCAGGGATGCCACTACCTCGATCAACTCATCCTCCGATTCTTCAAAATTCCTGAAATGATAAAGAGTCAACATCAACTTTCTAATATCGAAACACTGATTGTATCAGTCTGGTTTTTCACAGGGTGTTGGACAACCGGTGTCGGAGCAGAAAGCATCCCTTAGTTGGACCTCTGTTTAACCATCTAGAGTTACACAAAGTGCTGGAGGTGTGTGTGTGTGGGGGGGGTCAGACGTTAGACTTCTGACCCGCAAGGTGGGTGGTTCAAACTCACGGGCCGCTCAGGGGGAGAAATCGGAGGCTCTCCCACTACCAGAAACAGTGAGAGTTTCAGAAACCGGATGGAAAGACGCTAGTCCATCCTAGAGGGTGGCTATGGATCAGAACTGACTTATTGGCAATGGATTTTGTTTGTATTTTATGTTTAAGGGGAGAGAAGAGGAAAAAAATAAAAGAAATCTAAAAAGCTAGTTGTAAGTACTGAACCTTTGCTCTGTGCCCTGTGTTGGGCATGTTGCACATTCATATTTAATTTAATCCTACCAATACTTTGTGATCGCTCATTGATGGTAAATTCTTCCCTTATCTGTTCTGGACTTTTCGATTATGAGATCATCTTTGGCAGTATTTTAGAGACAGACTCTTGATTTAGGATACAACCAGCAGAGGCACACAGATAATTCAACAACCAGTGTACTGCCCTAATGGCTGTTTTATGTATTAAAGAAGTAATAGCCCATCCTAATGACTATTTTAAAGTATTAAAAAATGATGTCCCGAATGGTAGATTTCCTGGAAGGGAGACCACAACGGATGTTAAGACTCTGAGACTTACTCTTGAAGAAAGAGTAGGTACAGCTAGTGGAAGGAATGAGGATGTAAAAGCAGAAGTGAAAACTAAACTTAACCGCCCTCGAGTCAGTACTGACTCCTAGGTCCGTAAGGGGCAGGGTAAAACTTCCTCTGCCCGTGTCTAAGATTGTAACTGTTCACCAGAGTCGAAAGCCTCGTCTTTCTCCCGCAGACCTGCTGGTGGTTTCAAACCACTAACCTTTCAGACCACAGCCCAGGGCATAACCACTACATCCCCAGGACCCCACAGACGGAGCTGAAGGTTTCACATGGTGGCTTCAGAAGACGAAGTACTCAAGTAGAAAGAACATGTTTGGGAAATGATGATGGCAACATATGTACAAGTGTGCTTGACACAATGGATAGATGGATGCATGCATGGATGGATGGATGGATGGATGGTGATGAGCTGCCAGAACCCCCAATAAAAAGATCGAAAAAAAAAAGATGAAGTAAAGGGTTAGAGTACAATGTGCTGCAAAGACCTTGTGAAAAAGGGCATGGGGTAGCATCTGACCTCCTCTGACTTCATGAGGGGTAGAGATGATCCCCCTCAGCTGCCCAAAGCGGATTCCTTTGTGACTGAGGTCAGACTGGCCCCTCGCCTCCCACCATTCTCCCCGCTCCTAAAAACCCACCATCCCGCCCACAACACCCTCTGCTTCTCCACTGAGCTTGGTCATTCATTGCCATGGCCACACAAAGCTCACGATGATGGGTTTTATTAGGATGGTCTTTCCCAGCCGTTCTCACAGTCAGGCCTCTCTCTGGCTCTCAACGCCTTCAGTTGGTCTCTGCCCTTCCTGAGACGATGCTGCAAAGCTTTTAGCACAACTACAAATGCCCAAAGGGACTCTAGCTTCTGCTACAGCTGCTCCTGGGTGCCTCCCTGGCTTTCTGTGCCTGGATCCAGGAGATTCACTGTACAGGAATCTTGAGAGGCAAAGGGTACGCCCCACCCCTGCTTCTTCACACTTAGCCGTAGTGAAACTCTCTACTTCTGCTACTGAGATGGCTCATTGAACACTCAGCAGGTGACCCCCTTGGCTCATCCCCATTATGAGAGCACCCTGCTCTTCCAATCACAACTAACCCTGTGAGCAATCATTCACACATGAATCATCCAGTCCTTCCTACCAGCATCTTCCCGCACCTTCTCTTACCAAACCCATCAGGGAAGAAAAGCCATCTGATGGGGGTTTCCGAGGACGATGGCTAGCATGGCCATATGAGAGAATGCCCTGCACTGCAGACGTGGAGTTAGACAACCAGAAAGGAAGCATGCACTTGGCATTCCTCAAGCTGAAAGAATTGATGGAAGAAATTCAAGCCTCCAGTTGCAATACTGAAAGATTCTATGGGAAAACTATTGAATTATTTGGGAGCCATCCAAAGAAGCTGGGAGAAAGACGCAGAGTTTCTGCGCCCCCAGAGAATTTGTTGACCTTCAACCATTTCATGAGGTAGCAGCATATGACCTAATGGGGTTGAAGCAAGACGGCCAGCCTACACTGAAAACACAGGTGGGGAAAAAAAGCTCAGGAACAGACGTTGATACCTGTGGGGAACAGAATGATTTCTCCCAGGCTGTCTCCCTCACACATAGGCCATGCTCGGCTGCTTGGCAAAGGGCTATACACTTGGAGGTCAACCAAAGTAGGTCAGGAGATAGTCTCCCTAAGGGTTATCAGCCATCTAGAGCAATCAGACTGTATAATCTGTCACACTCTAAGTAGGGCCCACTCCCTTCTGATAAGGATAGCCAGAGACTTACAGGAGAGACAGGGAAGTCAAGCCCACCCAAGGATGACCAAGGTTAGGCTGCAGTATTGAGTCTGGGCTCCACCCTTCTCGTCACATGGATACCCCTAGCCCCTCCCCTTCTTGCCATGTGTACACCTCTAGCTCATCCCCTTCCTGTCATTGTACGTCCCCCTCCTGTTACACTTTTGCCAATTGTGTGGTAATCATGCACGCCAAGTAGATTTAAACTGCGCTGAGCAATAAACTGCTCCCTCCGCCCAGATCCCTCCTGCCAGCACCCCAGCCCACCCTGCACATGGACCTGGTTGGTGAGATCATGGGCACCCAGGAGGTGAGCATGCTACCGTGAAATGTGTCTGACTCCTTTATTTCTATCTCTTCCTATGACTTTACTATAATCTTTAATTATTGCTGTACAATTGCGCCCACCAGACCCGTGATCATGTGTTAGGGGCTGGTTCTTCTAACAAATACCAGTCGAAATGTTTCAACAAACAATACAATGCTTACTCCATTCTGTCAAGAACTTTAGAAAACAGCTATCTGGATAACCAATGAGAAGGAAGTCATATTTGTATCCATTCCAAAGAAAAGTGATCCAGCAGAATAGAGACCTCATCTCACAATATCCTTAATATCACATGCTAGGGAAATCTTTTTTTTTTTTTGGGGGGGGGCATCACTGCTCTCTGGCGGTGGGAGTAGGAGGCCCAGCCCCACTGCTGGAATTGAACTTCCGTCCCAGTGGGCCGCAGTCCCGCGCACAACCGCTACGCCACCGGGGCTCATCCCTTTAAATTTTTTTTTTTTTTTTTGCTAGGGAAATCTTTCTGAAGACAACTTAGTCTATCTGCAGCAGTCTATCCACAGGGAACTGCCAGAGATTTAAGCCAGAGTCAGAAGAGAGCTTGAAAGGAGGGATATCACTGCTGATGCCAGATGGATCTTGGCTGGAAACGGAGAATCCCAGAAGGATGTTTACTTTTTTATCCACCACACAAAGACATCGCACTGCGTGGCTCATAACGAGGTAGGGATGACCCTGAGAAGAACGGGAATCCCCAAGCTCTGACTTGTACTCACCCAGACCCTGAACACAGACAAAGGAAGCAGCCACTCACACGGCACAGGGGATTCTGTGTCGTGTAAAAGGCAGGTGTGCACGGGAGCTGCGTCCTCAGGCCTCACTGATTCAGTTTGTGTCCTGAGCAGGTTATGTGAGATGCTGAACTGGAGGAAGACGAGGGTGGCATGGAGCGGAGGAAGGCTCGCTCGCCACTGGCACTGTGCGGAAAACACAAGTCTGCCTGCTGAGAGAGAGAACAACCTGATAGCACTGAGTGATGACGACAAAGGTGACGGCTGTCAGTGTAGATTACCCCTACCATAAGGAAACAATAGTCCTCACCACCGGACTCGGAAGGAACATCGTGATAAATCGAGAGAAGGCTGAAGTTGCCAAGGATTTCCAATTTGTTCAGTGGTTCTCCATCTTCCCAATGTGGCCACCCTTTCATACCGTTCCTCATGGGGTGGTGACTCCCCAACCATAAAACTATTTCCGTGGCTACTTCATCACTGTCACTGTGCTACTGCGATCACTCGGGTGATCCCTGTGAAAGGGTCATTCGACCCCACCAAGGGGTCACGACCCACAGGTGGAGAACCACTGTGTGAGTTGGCCCCAGAACCAACAGCTGTGGCAAGAGAACAAATGATGGACTCTCTGGGGCTTCTTGAAAGTGGTGGAAGTCGAAGAGGTCACTTAGAGGGCAAGGTGTCCTTGACCTAAACCTTGTGGCTTGTTTTGGATCACCTTCATATGCTTGTGAAATAAAGCTGAAGAACGAGTAAAGGACAGATTCGTTTTCATCGAGGTGTGGGTGAAGAATACTGGCTAGCGAAGGACGCTTCAGAAAGCTCACGGGAAAATAGAAGGAAAAGATCACTCATTTGTTTCCCCACCAACTTTGTGAAGCTTCCCCAGACTATAGGCTGCCCTGAAGAATTGAATGGATCTGTCTTGGAAGACGACAGCCAGCATGTTCCTTAGAAGTTCATCTCACGATCAGGAAGAACCTGGCTATGAAGAAAGGAGATGCATGATTGCTAAAGTAGAGGGTCAACAAAAAGAAGATGACTCTCAGAATAACAGGTGCCTACGACAGGGCCTACGACCACGGGCTCCAAGGTAGCAGCGATTGTGGGGAGACACAGCACCAGGCAAGGGTTGGCACCACTTACTGTACAGAGTAGCTGAGTCAGAACCAGGTCCACAGTGCTTAACACTAAGAAGTCTATACATCATTTCTCTCCAAGGGAGAAGCTAAATATGTGCATTAGGCATATGAAAAGGTAACTTCACTCCTAAGATAAGCACTTTAAAAAATGACTCTGAAATCCATTTTTTAAAAGTGATCAACAAATCAGTAATCTAAAAGCTTGATAACATGCAAGCAAGGAAACCGTCACTTTTAAATCCTGAGGGTGAGACTAGAAAGCGGTGTGATCTTTATGGGAGACGACTGGACAGCACCCAAATTACAAATGTATACAGCTAGTGCCTCTTGGGGATTTAAACCATAGAGATCCTGGTATTTGTATATACAGGGCAAATGCATTCAACTTATACTGTTAAGAGGGGAAAAAAATCAAATTGCAGAGCAATGGGCATGCTATGAGAATGTGTTTTTAAAAGAGTACACACATACCCAAAATATAGACACGTGCTTATTGTTGCATAAAATTCCTACGGAGAAGTGGATATAGCAAATGGATTAGATAGTTTGTCTCTGGTAAGGGGAACTGTGTAGCTTCAGTAAAGAGGGACTAGGAAGTTCATGAAATGCATTGGCCTCTTGAACTTGGAACTACTAAAGAGGTGGAGTAGGCAGACGGTGAGCGCTTCACCGCCTTCCTGTTCCTCGGCTGCTGCAGTCGTGAAGGCGGTGCTGTGCTGCTTCTGCAGGTGCAAGATTTACCCTGCACATGGGACACCATACACCAGGACCGATGGAGAGGAGCTCCAATTTTTCACACAAAATGCGAATCAGCGTTCCTTTCTGAGAGGAAGCCTTGGCTGACAAACTGGACTGTTCCCGACAGAAGGAAGCACCAGGGGCAATCGGAAGACATTCAGAGGAAACAAACCCACCAAGAGGACCATCACGGGTGCGTCTCTTGCTGGTATAACGGCCAAGAGGAATCAGAAACCTGAGGTTAGAAAGGTCCGATGAGAGCAGGCTCTTGGGGCTGCCAAGGAAGCAAGACAGGCAAAGCCAGGCAGTGAAAAAGCAGCCCTGCCTGGCTGCTACTCAGGCTCCCGCACTGGCAGCACCCCAGCTGAACATGGTGGACGCTTCTGCTCTCTGGGTTGGAGGAAAGCACTAAGGTGGCAGATGAGGGCTTCAAATAGAAATACAACTATTTTTTTTGGGGGGGGGCATCACTGCTCTCCGGTGGTTGGAGTAGGAGGCCCAGCCCCACTGCTGGAATTGAACCTCCATCCCAGTGGGCCGCAGTCCCGCGCACAACCACTACGCCACTGGGGCTCAGCCCAGAAGTACAACTATTAAAAAAGAAAAGAAACTGGTTAACATCTAGCTCCAACTGTTAGCGCTCCCATGAATAAGCGTTCCAGAATGAACAAGGGAAGGGGCAGGTCGTCCCTACCGAATGCCTGTGCTAAGTGAAAATAAGCTGTCCGTGCCACAATAAAGAGGTCGCGAAGGAATCAGGCACTCGTGAGACACCCGTGGCAGCAAGCCAAAGCTGAGCGGGCTTTGTACACTCAGGTGATACCTGGTCAAGACTGGGCAACAGCACGAGGACGTGGCCCAGGTGCCTCAACTCAGCCACTGAGATGAGCAATGCCCTCAGCCACGCCCCCAGCCAGCGGGGCTCGGCGGGGATAAACAGGCTGAGGGCAGGCAGGCGCTCTCCTGCAGGTCGGAGAGCAGGGGCTGTGCTGTGCCCACGGCCCTGGCAGGGGGCCCACTCTTTGTCCCAAGCTTTTCTTCTTTCCTTGGTTCAGATACTCTTTTGACTCTGTGGACTCCACTTTCTGGCCATTTCCCCACACGGCTTTTTGTGCTCTCCCCAAGAGGAGATTTTCAGTCTTGACGTTTTCCTCGGCCCAGCCACGGGCCTTACACACTTTTCAGAGAAAGCAGGGACTGTCAGGGACTGTACTACCTGAATCTCCCCTTTCTCTTTGGGATATCAAAATGCTTCTGCCACGTCGTGACTTCTTGGAGCCTTGAGCAGCAAGAGCGGAAGTAAACCACCTCAGAAACCTAACACCAGCCAGTTAGGTTTAGGCTAGTGGGGAAAACACGTAGGAGGGAAACTAGCTCCTGTGTCATGGCAGCAAAAACGAAATGGTACCGATGCCCTGACAGAAGTGGTAAGAGCACTGGAGAACGTAAAGGAGCACAGGAATAACTGGGGAAGCGTACTGGATGCATCGATGTTAACGTCCACAATCGCAGAGATGTCAATCAGCCTGTGACGTCATTCCCATCAAAATTCCAACAAAGTTTTCACAACACCTTCTGAGAGAATGCAACAAACCTATGTTCAATAAAGGGCATCACAGTTAAAATTGCAGAAGATAAAAGTGTGTAGCGAAGAAGAAGACGAATATGGAAAAACTAGCCTTGCCAGAGAGCAAAGGTCATGGTCATCCAGATGCTACGGATGCAGACATGGACACCCATGCCAAGGACCAAAATGAAGAGACCAGAAACACGTCCAGGCAGATCATTAAACATGGGCTATCGTGTGTGACCCTTTGTGTGGCCTTTTGCTTCGGTTCTTTGCAAAAAAAAAAAGTGGGAGTGACTTCTCCCCTAAATCCTGAACAATTAACTCTGCCTTAATTTTCTTCCCCGGTGGTTTGCTATTTTTGTCCAAAGAGCGTCATTTCCTGAGTAAACTGTACAGTTTGTGACTGCCCTGAATTAGTCGATAGCATTTGTCTGTGACCTAGAGATAGGGGATCGGTCCGTTCCTGCCCCTGGTGGAAGAGCCAGGCCCTGGAACTGACGACGAGGTTGCACCTCTATGCAGCTGCTCCCACAGAGGGAGGGAGATGGAAATAGAAGGGAACAAGGAGAGAAGCAACGAGAGAGAAGGAGTCCAGAACCTTCTAAGAGCGGTGTGACTCAGCTGTGCCAGTTCTCA
>PVJH01016869.1:0-49297 GCA_004026705.1 Nesogale talazaci | reverse complement strand
TAAGTGTCCCTTCACTTTACTAAGCATGCTGTCCTTCTCCAAGACCAATCTTTCCTGAAAGATGTTACAGAGTCTCACTAACCTTTAAGGAGGCTTCTGGTTGTACTTCTTCCGTGACAGATAGCCTTTTCCTTTTGGGAATTAATGGGACTTTCAATATGCTTTGCCAGCCCTGTAGTGCAAACCAGTCTTCCTTATTCGATGTCCACATTACGCATGCAGATGAAATACCATACCTTGGGTCAGGTGTTCTCTAGTAGCCAAACAACACCCTTGCTTTACAACACTTTAAAATGGTCTTATGCAGAAGATTTACCTTTGCTCTCTTGACTCCTCCTTCCCTGAGCCACGATTGTGGGTGCAAGCAAGATGAAATCTTTAGCAATTTCAATCTTTTCTCCATTTATCATTTCACCTATTGGTCCAGTGGTAAGAATTTTGGTTTTCTTTACATTGGGTTGCCATCTATACTGATGGATTAAGGAGCCATCTGATTGTACTTCTTGCATGACAGATAGGCTTTTCCTTTGGGTACTTTCCAATGGTACCTTCAATATTCTTTGCCAGTACTGTAGTGAAAATCAGTCTTCATCAGCAAGTGTCCCTCTTCACTGCTTGGTGTGATTGGATTATAGAAAGTGTGATATATGGATTAGTTCACAATTTAGAAAGAGAGAGGATGAGGTAGATTGACACAGTGACTACAACAGCGGGCTTACACATTAATAATTATGATGATGGCATAAGACCAGGTAATGTCTCATTCTGTTGTACATAGACCGGGTCACTGAATTGGGAGCAGCTCAAGTGCACTTCACAGCAACAGTAATGGTCATGATGTTGCTCATGCCTTCACATGCTTATTGATCATATCTATATCTCCTTTTGAGAAATATTTTTGATTCTTTCCCCAATTTTTTTAATTGAATTACACATGAATTGGGCCACCAGTGACTCCTTTCTGACCACAGTCCAGGAATGTGAATAGCCTTAGTATCAGACCAAGAGAATTTTAAAGTCAATTGTGGCACATGTAATACCTAAATTTAGGTATCACACTCTATCATTTGCTCTCCCTTCGGACCCATTTAAAGTTGTTCTATTTTTTACTATTTTCTGCTTTCTTTTCAATTGCAGTTTTTATTTGCCTTATCTTGTTATTGTTGTTAGTTTAAAAATGTCTTTTATATGAAATTCAGGAGAGGTAAATCTTAAGATATGGTAACTGGATTAATGAGTCCATAAGGGTATGGCAGAAGAGGTTGGAGGGGATGGGGAGCTAGGAACTGCAAATACACCATGAAGAAATGTTCTAGAACTGACGTGGTGTTTATTGTACAACTTTTCTTGATGTGATTGAACTCTTGAATTGTATGATATGTGAATTATATGCCAATAAATTGTTTAAAAATGTAATACCTTATCATTTCATCTCCCATTTGACCCATTTTAAATGTTCAGTTTTAAATATTTTCTGCTTCCTTTTCAATTACGGTTTTTTTTGTTTTGTCTAGTCATTGCTATTGGCTTTTTGTTTGCTTCTTGTTTGTGTTGTGTCTTATTTTCTGTGTATGAAATCTAGGACAGATAAGTCTATAGAAACAGCATCTGGATTAGTAATTATCTATGGGGAATGGAAGGCGAAGTTTAGGGGGAAATCCAGACTGTGAGTATGAGTAATGAGTGTGAGAAGAAAATGTCCTGGAATAGATTTTGGTTATGACTACACAACTCTTTTTTTTGGGGGGGGGGGCATCACTGCCCTCTGGTGAGAGTAGGAGGCCCAGCCTTGCTCCTGGAGAGCTGCTGCTGGATTTGAACCACCATCCCAGTGGGCCGCAGTCAACTCTTCTAAATATTATTGAAATATTAAATTATATAACATGGGAAGTATATGCCAATAAAACTATTTAAACAAAATATCAATGAATTGCAACCATTTTTTCCATTCCACAGATTTTACTTTTCAACCTTTTAATTTGATGCCCAAAGGTTTTATTTATTTATTTATTATCACTTTTGACATATTATTGGAAGCTCTTACAGATATTATTACAATCCATAATTCAGTTAGATAAAGCATAATTGAACAATGTCTACCATCATAAATTTCAAACGTTTCTTTTCATTTTGAACTCTTTGATATCAACTCCTCTTTATCGCCTTCCTCCTCCATCTTACCTGATCCCTCAATATATTATATATTATTATTATTATTATTGATATTTTGACATAGCTTCTACCACCCCATTTATTCAATCACCTAAATTTTTGATGTTTGCTCCCTTTCAGTGGGGTTATTCTATAGTCATCATTGCTGTCAGTTTCCCTTTCCCTCCTACACCCCCCTTCATGTATCCTCAGGGAGTCATTACTCCCTTTACTGTTCCTCAGGGGGTTATCTATTTGAATTTCATGCATCCAAGGATCTTGATTGCACCAATGTATAAACGCAGATCTAGCAAGATTATTGAGGTAATAACTAAGGCCATAATAATGGAAGGAGTAAATTTTAACGAATTAGAGGATAGTTGTGAGTTTCATCAGTGCTCTCCTGCACCCTGAATATATCTGTATGGCCCTTCCACAAAGACTGTCCTATTATTTTACAGTTGGCCTTTTAGACTCCATCTTGCCCATGTTCCTTCATGTCAGTTTGATTACTTGTTTTTTACTTTCTGATACCTCTCCCATCGACACCTCATGATACACAAGCTGACATGCTTCTTTCATGTGGGCTTTGTTGCTTCCCTGCTAGATGGCCACTTGTTTAACTTCAAGCCTCTAAGACCCCTATAAGATGCTGTATCTTTTGACAGTCAAGCACCATCAGCTTTTTCCACATTTGCTTATGCACGTATTTTGTCTTTAGTGATTGTGTTGGAAAGATGAGTATCATATAATGCCACATTATTATAACAAACCATTCTTGTACTGAGGAGGATTTAAGTAGAGGTCCAAAGTTTGTCTGCTTACTTATTGTGTACATATCTATTTACATATAAGCACACACACACACATATATATATATATATATATATATATAATTTTTACTCAGTGGTTGTTTCCTCTATTTCTTTTATCTTTCCTCTTACCCCACTATCATGTTTGCTCATTGTTTGAAAATCAGTAATTCCTCTCAGGTGCATCTCAAGTGGTCAGACCACCAAGGACACTACACCCTCCTCACGGTCGGTTGTAGATCTCTCGTTATTCGGCTCTCCCTGGTGTATTGGCTCACCCCATCTCCCCCTCGCTCATCTCTCCCCAGCTCCCCAGAACCATCAGTCCTATTGTTGTCTCTTTGAGATTGCTTGCCCTGTCTATCTAACATAGATAGACATAAGATTATCAAAATAATAGAAAAAATAAAAACAAACATAAATAGTTCTAGATCTACCTGCTGACTTTCGTGACCATCCCCCAACCAATTCAGATGAGATGGCAAGTGCTGCCCCCAGAGTCAGGAGTCTACTTTCAGGTCAGATTCCTCTGAGCCTCATGCCTTTGTTCCCATTGTTGACTGACTACTCTCCTTTTGGTTTGCCCCCATGTGGGGAGATCAGACTGGTTGTATTCCCCACACTGTATCTACAGTGCTATAACTCTGTGACAAGGGGAGGAGACCACATGTCTGGAACTGGGGCCAGCTTTGCAGTTCTGTGTGTAAACTAGCTGCTCCAAGCAGGAACACAGTCCTCAAGGCTTGGTGCCTCAGAATGAGGTCTACTCTCGCTTTGTCATTCCCTCATATGAACAGGAGAGGCCCACTGCTCTTTCCAAACTATATCTTCAGTACTGTCCTTGGTATCACTGTTATCTGGAGAGGGGGATGTCATAACTCCAGCTGGGGTGAGGTTTGCAGTCTTCTACGTTAATGGGCTGCTCCGTGAAGGTAATTCTCCCTCACCTCAAGGATTCATGCGCCAGAATGAGGTCTGCTCTCTCTCTTCCTTCCCTGTGGAGACATAAACCATATCTTCCCCAGCCATGGATTAATGTTCTGTTCTTCCAGTGCCCTCTTTTTTCTTCCCTCCCTTCTGCAGGCCTTAAAATAAAGGTATGAAGGAAGAAGAAAAGATGTCTTTCAGATCTGGTGCTATCTGTCCTTTTCTTTTTAAATAAATAATTTTTTTTCTTTTTCTTTCTCTTGTTCATTTGTTCATTCATTTGTTTGTAATGCCATATGCATCCTTGGGTTTAGTCTTCCCCTGGCAGAGTACCTGGACCTTATCCCAGAAACTATGTGATGTGATCTTTTTTCTCTATTCCCCTTGCACTATGTATATGGGTAGTTTGAAATGTGAACTGTTTGGACTTACCTCAGTGGATTCATGCTGTACTTGTCCATGTGTGCTTGAAGTTCAGAGGTTTTACATTGTGATTAAAGTCCATTGACTTTTTTCCCTTTCCCTTTCAATTTTTTGTATCACATTTTAAAAAGCATTGCCTAATCCAAAGTGATGGTATTTACTATTCAGTTTTCTGCTCTTGGCTTTATAATTTTATCTACAATAGTTAGATTTATAATATATTTTGTTAATATTTGCATATTATGTGAGGCAGAAGTCCACATGATTTTTTTGCACTTCAATATTAAATTATCCTAGCGTCACCTATATTAAAAAGACTTTTCTCCCATTGAATTGCCTTATTCACTTGTTGAAAACTAATAGACTATAAATGCATAGGTTTATTTCTGAACTATTAATTATTTCCATTGGTCTATATGTCCATATAATCTTATTTTTATGGAAGAGAAAT
This sequence comes from Nesogale talazaci, assembly GCA_004026705.1. NCBI lineage: Eukaryota > Metazoa > Chordata > Mammalia > Afrosoricida > Tenrecidae > Nesogale > Nesogale talazaci. Next base: position 44,533 of record PVJH01016869.1, on the reverse strand, counting down.
TCATATAGCAATTAACCAATTCAAAACATTTAGTTCATTAACTATGCTGTGTAATCACCATCCATCTACAGTTTCCAAACATTTTCTTTCTTTTTTCTCATTTAACAAGTTTAATGGCAACACCATTGTGTTAGTCCAGGTAGACTAGAGAAACAAATTCATAGACACGCATATGGATACAAGGGCAATAGAACATTGAGAAAGCATCACAACCCAGTCCACTTCAAAGTCATAAGTCTGATATTAGCCCATATGTCTGATACCAGTCTATAAAGTCTCCTTCCGACTCACAAAGTCACAGGCCAATGGTTGCAGAGTCCCGGCACCAGCAGGGGTCTCCCCATGGCTCCTCGCTTCCAGGGCTCAGGGTCCATCAACAGCATCCAGTGGTGGTAGAAGCAACTCAGTGCTGGCAGGGCTCTCCAGCTTCAGAGGTCTGGTTCCATCAGGGTAAGGCCATGTGGTTTCTCCTCCGGCTCCTTCAGCTCCTCAGACGCTGCCATCTTGTCTTGTCTGTAGTCCATCTTCTCTGAGACTAACTCCCAACAACTGGGGAGATAGCCTCTTATCTCCACGAGGGAAATATCTCGAGATTTCCAAGAAGTTTCAGGAGAAAGCCATGGCCACAGGGAGACCTCATTGGTTACTCAATGGCTATTTCCAGATTAGCAGGCTAGACTCCACCCCTAGACTTCCAATCATGAAAGTGACATCAAGCACATGACCGCCACAACGATTTGATTTTTAAAATGATGTCCAGACACTTTCTGGCACTTAAATTGTCCTTTAGTCTATAATATTGCTCCATTTGAGTGATCTTTTTATACTAAAAGCATGAACTGCTTATGACACAAATCAGTAAACAAAAGTAATTTAAGAATAGATTCAATAAGTTAAAGCCAAAGCCAAAGATTGGGGATAATTCAAGAGGGAAAAATCAATATAAATTGCTCTTGTGCTACAATGAAAGATCCTAGGGACTACATTTAATAATGTAGAAAGGCACATCATCTTAGAAAAGGTTGAATGTCTAAAACATGAGTGAAAATACTTATTTTGGACAATAGCATACTAATTTTCACCGATCTGTTAAAATACAGAGTATTTGAGAAAGATCATTAGTAAAAGAATGGTCACAATATGTGCTAGTTTCTTCACCTCATAGAAAAAGCTACAATCTCAAATGCTTATTACCAAAAGCATTTAAAAAATATCCTAATACTAAAAATTATTAATCAATGGTTAGCTAGGTGCTATGAACCTAAAATAGGCCACTTCCAAAAAGTCTAATTATTATATGTTATCAGAGCGACTCATAGTAAACAGAACAGTTATATATAGAAGCCTTGCTTTATGCTAAGGTGATCATGAAAACAAGGCAATCATCAAACATATATTTTCAAAACTTCAATGATGTATGCTGCCAAAGGACAATCATTGGTATCTTCAATAGTGCACACAGAAAAGAGTTCAATTATTTTGTGATACAATTCATTCAGCTCTTCCATAGTAATAGGTGGCCTAGTTCACAAGAATGCATAGTGGGCAGTGATGCCCCCCAAAACAAACAAAGAAAAAGAATGCATAGTATACATCACCACCAAAGTCACTTTCATCAAATGATTTATCTTCACCATCAATCATCAATATCATCATTTATTTCAAACACGAGCCCAAACATTTTCATCCCCTCAAAAAAAGCATGGATAAAATGTCATGACACCTACATCTAACCTCCTCTCAGTACATAGGGGGAAAAAGAAGCCAACTTCACACCAGCAGCTCAAGGCTGATTTCCACAAAACAGAAATCTTCACCTTCCATCTTCCTCTCCTCTATTCCGACACCAGCCATACCTCTTACAACACACTGCTTATCTGCCGGATTCAGTAATTTGTTGCCATGGTCACCCAGAGCTCACAGACAATGTTCATGATGTGGGAGTCTATTAATGAAATTAACAAGTTAGAAAATGTTAAGGGTTGAGTTCTTTAGTCTGTAAAGCCCTTTCTCTGCCATGCTGGCAGGCATGTCTCTCTGGTCCTTAGATCTCAGCCACGTGGTCTCTTGGCTTCCACCTCACAGGTCAGCAAGCCTATCAGCCACTCTGCCTGATGGTCTTAGCACGGCTCCTCTGCTCTGTCTCTTGATTTCAATGCTGTGGTTCTGGTGCCCCTGCGGCCTCTGACATGTCAGGCAAGGATCTTACATATGCTCAATTAGTAACTCTTCTTTTTTCGTAGTTGTGGAATTCCTCTGTTCCTCTTTCTGGAATGGTTGACTCTTTAATCAAGTGAAATGGAGAAACTGAACAATTCTCTTTCTTGCTCTTTCACATTTCCTAGTTGCATGGTTCCACTCAATCATTTGGTGGGAATTACGTTGGACATATCTGCTGCACAAGAACTCTTTAAAGTGCTGAATAGCAAGGATGTCACTTTTAGGATTAAGTCTATGGTATTTTCAATCATCTCACGTGCATATGGAATTTGGACATTGAAAAAGAAGGACTGAAAAATGATGCATCTGAATTGTGGTATTAAGGAAAAACATTGAAAGTACCATGGACTAGCAAAAGAACAAGCAAATCTTTTTTGGAAGAAGTACAGCCAGAATGTTCCTTAGAAATGAGTGTGGAGAGGCTTTGTCTCATGTATTTTCGCCATGTTATCCGGAGAGATCAGTCCCTGGAAAAGGACATCATGCTTAGAAAAGTAGAAAGGCAGTGAAAAACAGAAAACCCTCAAAAAACCCAAACCAAATTTGTGAGGATGGTCCAGGCCCAAGCAATGTTTTATTCTGTTGTACTTAGGTCACTATGAACCCAACCAACTCAATGGCACCCAACAAAACTACAATAACATGGATGAAAGAACCAAGTCAAGTAATTTAACTTCACCACAGACAACCTCACCTCCCATCCTCTGAAAAACTAACAATAGGCTTTTGTTCTCTATGAATGTTCTGTTTAGGTCTGGGGCCAAAACCTAAATCATTACTTTTGAGTCTGTACTAACCCAGAATGACCCTCAAGTGGGTTTCCAAGACTGTAACTCTTTATGGGCGTCTAAAGCCTCATCTTTCACCCTCACTGAGGCAGGAGAGGTAGAAGTGCTGATCTTGTGATGAACAGCCCATCATGTAACCCACTATGCTACCAGGGCTCCTGGCAGTCGGAACGCTTCATACCCAGAACTTACTTATCACTGGTTCTTTCTGTTTTGTGATTGAATAATTTTCCATTGTATGGATTTACCACTCATCTTCAGTCTTTCATTGATGAGCATATTAGTCTCCCCTCCCCTCTTTTTTACTATTGTGAATTATTTTGAGTACATTTAGTTGTGTAAACATCTTTTTCATTTGTCTTGTATCAATGCCAATGAGTAGAATAGCTAGATCATGTTTAATTTTTGAGGATCCACTAATTTTTTTTCAAAAATGTCTGTATCATTGACAGTGAGTTGTTATTTTTTTTTTTAGACAACTGACGAATGGAGATTCTAATACTCCACATCCTTGCCCAAACTTGTTATTTTCTTTCTTTTTATAAACAAAAAATATCATTAGAGTGTGAAGTGGTATCTAATTTTGAAACTATGGTAAACAGTTCATATAAAGATTACAGCCTAGGGGCCTCTGTGAGGCAGTTCTACTCTGCTGTATTGGTTCCATATGAGTGGAAATAACCTCTAGTGAGCACAATGATGACTAATGAGCTTGAACGTTCTTTCATTTCTTCTTTGTGTACTCAAATCCTTTCATCATTTATGAAACAATTTCTTTTTGTTACTTAGTTACAAGAGTTATATTTATTTTCTAGATAGAAAATCCTTATCAGATATATGAATTTCAAATAGTTTTTATTCTGTCAATTATCTTCTCATGTTTTTGATAATGTTCTTTGAGTTATAAAAGCTTTAAAATTTGAAAAAGTCCTATTTATCTATTTTGTTTTTCTCCCGTTACTTGTGCTTTGGGTATCACATTTAAGAATCCATTGTCAAATTCAAGGTCATGAAAATTTATTCTTATGTTTCTTCTATGAGTTTTATATGCTTATTTCTTCTATCTACATCATTGATCCATTATTGTGTATGGTTTAAAGTAGGGATTCAATTTCTTGGATATCAAGTTGTCCCAGCACCATTTGTTGAAGTGACTGTTCTTTCCCATTGAATTGTCTTGGTGCCCTGTGGAAAATCAATTCATTCAGCTAAATAAAATTATTTTTGTCCTCTCAATTCTATACCATTGTTCTATAAGAAGGTGTAAAAAAACCCAAACAACAGAAAAAGGCTCACTGGGTGGAGCCTTCATAGTTCATGTTTTTTCCACTAGGCAAACATCTAGCAACTCGCTCTGAGTTAGTGCACCCAGGGCCATCGCCTGGGAAGGTCCTCTCTACTCATAGTGAATTTTTTTCATAAAAGAAGTTTCACTTGAACTTTGTTTTTTTCTGATGGCCAATTTAAGAGGACAGCATGAGGCTGTGAAATTTCATTTCCTGCTAAGGGAAAAAATGTTGCAGAAACTGTTGTGATGTTGAACACAGCTTACAAGGACAGCACTATTGGCAAAACTCAAGTGTATAACTGCTTTTCTTGCTTCACAAAAGGTGAAATGTTGATTGAGGACAAACCACATTTGGGACGTCTGTCAATGTCCCAAATGGATGAAAATGTCAACAAAATTTATGCACTTACACTCAAAGACTGATGATGACAGACCATTGAAGAGATGGGGAAGTTATCTGAACTATCTTGGAGCTCAGTTCAGTGAATTTTAATGGAAGATTTTGGAATGAAAAGGATCACTGTGAAATTTGTACCTCAGGTTCTTACTGACCAGGAAAAGAAACATCAAGTGGAAACAAACATGCTGTGCTTTGAAAGAACAGCTCCGAAGCAACCCAGACTTTTTTTCCCCAAGGTCATTATTGGTGATGAGACACGGTACTATTCTTAAGGCCCCCAAGACAAATATCAATCAAGCCAGTGGAAGACGATATGTCACCTCATCCAAAAAAGCTCATCAAGGGAAACCTAAGATCAAGACGAGGCTCGTTTGTTTTTTTGATGTGATGGGGACAGTATATTTGGAGTTGGGTCCACCAGGTCAGACTCTTAATCAAGCTTTTTATTTAGAAGTTCTGAAAAGATCGAGTAACAGTGTGTGACAAAAAAAAGGGCCTGATTTGAAGTCTCTTACTCTGTTCACTGCTGCTCCTCCTCTGATGGTACACTTGTCTTGTGACTCTAGGAGGTTTACTGTACAAATAGCTGATGACCAGAGGACACAATCCATTCCTAGTATTTGATAGTGGAGAAGTCCCTCTGCCTGCTTCTCAGAGGGATTATTTCATACCCAGCAGATGGCACTTTGAGGGTGGAGAGGAAGCACTTCTAATGACTTGCTACTTTTTTCCAGATATATTTTAACTTACCCAATTCTGTACTGAACATTTTAAGTTTAATATTTTTCTAACATAAACATGATTTTTGAACACACGCACTAAGGCCTGATTTGTGGCAGTTGGGGGACTGGTTCTGCCACCACAACAATGCACCTGCTCAAGCAGCCATTTCAGTATGCCAGGGTTTTTTGTTTTGTTTTGCTTTTTGCAAAAAACAGCATGCCTCTCTTGCCCTCATGCACCTAACTCACCTGATCGTGCTCCAGGTGACTTCTTTCTCTTTCTAAGAATGCAGAGGGACATGAAAGGGAACCGATCTAATGAAAAAACAAACAAACAAACAAACAAAATGAGTGAGGTGCTGTCAGCCATCCAAACAAACGAGTTTGAAAAATGTTTCCAAGAATGGAATCACAGATTTGACAAATGTGTTCAATGTAATGGAGAGTACTTTGAAGGTAATAATGTTACTTCCTAAAAAATTATAAATACATAGCTTGGACAAAAGATTCCAGTTTTGGGGTTTGTTTTTTTTTTTGGTCCTCTTTCATATATGTCCTTCTTTATGCTAGTATGGTAGTTTTTTACTGATTTTATTACTGAAGCTTTATAGTTGGGTTTAAAATTAACAAATGTGAGTATTATAATTTTTGTTCTTCTTGTTTCAAGATTGCTTTGATTAATCAATAATCAAATAACAAAATTTTTTGTACCTCAGATAAATATCCACTTTATTTTTTTAAATTTTATGTGGTAAATACCAGCATGAAGTAAAGGCAGATTTGATAGCATATGTGAATGTGGGCCTGATGTCGCAGTATGGTTAGTCAGATAAGAAGGCAGAGGGATGTGCACAGCACCCTGAACATGAACTAATTATGAGGGCTGAGGGCTCTCAGTATCAGGGCTTTTGTCACCCAACAAAACCTTCATAACCTGGGAGTATGGGAAACACTGTTTTGTAAAGCCAGCAAGGAGAGAAACAGATCAAGAAGCAAACACCGAAGAATAGCATCTCACAACTATCAGAACTTAAAAATTCCTTGTTAACAAAACAATTCTCTCATATAGCACACGTATGGAAAAAGTCAACAAATACCAGTTGAGCCATTCTGAGTTATAAGGAGACCAACAGGCTCTGGCAGACTGAAAGGACAACATCAAGACACATGCAAATAGGGGCAAATAAAATAAAAGCTCAATGATAACATTTAGGACGCATCATGGAGCCTTTTCTCAGAAAATAAATACGAAAACATCAGCAACAATCCCCTACCCTCCAAAAAATTCAGGAACAACTTCGAAGGATGTTTTGGTTGCCATAAACTAACTTTGTTCTTTCAAGCCAAAACTAGAGTAGAGAAACAGAAATAAATTATAGATATGAATGATGCAACATCTGTAAGACGTGAAGATTCAGGGGAGGAGAGGTAAGTTTTTGTGTTGTTGCTGTTGGCCGAATAGCTAGGTAGGCTTTGTGTTAGTCTGGGTTGACTAGAGAAACAAATTCACAAACACTAATATGTGTCCTAGAGAGAGCTTTATATAAAAGAGTCATTGTTTTCACCCTGAAATGTCTTTCTTTAATTTCTTCCAGGGATGTTTTGCAGTTTTTTTATAAACAGATTTTTGACCTCTTTGACTGAATTTCTTCTGGCACATTTTACTCTGCTGTATGCAATTGTAAATGTAGTTATTTTAAAATAATTTTCTTGGGACCTCTTACAAATATAACAATGCATAATTCAATTATATCAAGCATAATTGTACAATTACTGCCACCATCAGTTTTAGAACATTTTCTTGCTTCTTGAACTCTTTGATATCAGCTTCCCTTTATCCCTTCCCTCCTCCCCCCAGGAAACCTTATTATTATATTATATATTATTTTTATTACCATATCTTACACAATCCAATGTATACATTCACCTACAATTCTGTGGTTCCTCGAGTGAGGTTACAGTCTTCATTACTAGCGGTTCTCCACCCCACCCCCACCCCACTGCTCTTCCTGAGCCACTGCTGTTTCTGAAGGGTCCATCTATCTTGAATTTCATACATGACACCATCTTAACTATAAAAATGAACATACGCAGGTTTCACAAGATCAGTGAGGTAAACCTAAAACCATAATAGTAAGGGAAGAAAATATTAAAGAACTAGAGGATAGAGTGCTATATTGCACCCTAAGTATATCATCCTTCCGTGCGGCCCTTCTGTTACTGCCCACTTGTCTTTGGATCTCCACCTTTCTAAGCTCCTTAAATGAAGTTATTGTTAAACTTTCCTCTCTGGATTGAGCATTGCTGGTGTATAGAAACAGATGATTTTTGTCCATTCATGTTTGCAGAATTTGCTGGTAGTTATCATGCAAACAAGATTGTTTCATGTGTTCACATTTGGATTCCTTTTCGTTTAGCAACTTTCTCTGACAAGGATGCTCTGACAATATTGAATTTCTGTTATGAATTGTGGAGAGGCATGTGTGCAGAATAGAGCCTCTCGATAGGGTTTTCAAGCTGTCACTTTTAGGAAACAGATTGCTGGTCATGCCTTCTGAGTCATCTCTGGGATGAGTTTGCGCCACCAACCTTTGGGCTAGTGCTTACCTGTACAACGGTGGTGAAAATAAGCTTTCTGGTCTCGTCCATGTCCTTGAGGGGAAAGCTTTCCGTCTTCCCTCTATCGTGCCGTCGTCTTTACCTCAACGCCCTTTGACACTGTAGGGTAAGGGGTGGTCCACAAGCTTCGAACACACCCGCAGCTTTGCAGAAGAACGTGCAAGCTATTTGCTCCCACAAATCCGGACAGCCTCAGAAGCCCTGTAGGAGCGGGAATCGGCTTCATGCAACCTACACCTACACCGTGTGTGCTCGAGGCAATCGATACAGGTTGTGCGGCTGTGTGTGTGTGCCGCTACCCAGCCACCAGTCGTTACTGAACGCATTTCAATCTCATGGAGCGGCACGCGCGCGCGCGCGCGCGCGCACAACCAGGCAAAACGCACTCCACGGAAAAGACAGGCTTTGGGTTTTTGTCGGCGGCTACACTATATATATATATATGGATATGGATGTGTATATATAATGTATGTGTATACATATGACACACATATACAGTGCTGTCCCAAGAGGCGCGGGCTGCAGCCCCCGCGCCACACAGCTGGCCCGGCCGCCGCGCCCGCCCCGAGCACCTGCCTCTGCGCAGCCCCGCGGGCGGCCGCGGGCTCGGCGCGGAGGGGAGCGCGGCGGGGGCGCCAGCCCAGCGGGAGCCCGGCCACGGCGGGCGGCGGAGGCGGAAGTGCGAGGCCACACCACGCACGGCCGCGCCGGCCGCGGGCGCGGGAGCCTAGGCCACGCACGACAGCGGCAGCGGGGCCCGGGCACGCACGGCAGCGGCACGAGCGGCGGGCACGCACGGCGGCGCGGGGCCGGGAGCGGAGCCGGAGCCCGAGCCCGAGCCCGAGCCCGCGCCGGAGCCGGAGCCCGCGCCGGAGCCCGAGCCCGAGCGGAGCTGGCGGCGGCGGCGGCGGCGGCGGGAGCGGGAGCGGCGGGGACTGTGGCGGCGGCGGCGGCGGCGGCGGATGGCCCAGGGCTGATCTATGCAGCGTCTGGAGGGGCTGTGTCTGCGGCGGCGGCGGCGGCGCGCTCCGGGCCGCGAGCGGAGCGGGGACAAGATGAAGTACCAGAAATACCTGACGGTGCTGCAGATGGCCATCGGCGTCACCCCCTCGAACCGCGGCAGCCTCCTGCCGCTCAAGAGGAAGCTGTGGTGAGCCCCGCGCCGCGCTCGCGCCCGCAGGGTCCCGGCCCGGGGCTGGGGGAGGCGAGCGGAGCCCGGGCGGGGGAGGGGGCGGCTAGGCCCCTGGGAGCGCCCGGGGAGGGGTGCGGGGAGCCGGCTCCCCAGCCATTGCGGAGTCCCGGGGCTGAGGGCGGCCGCTGCCCGAGGTGAGGCGGGCATTTTCCCCCTGCAAGCCTCCGTGGTGCCGGGCGACACGTAGGTGGCCAGGAGGGAGGGGCTGGGGCGTGCAAGGTGCGGGTCTTCCCCGTGGGTGGGTGGTGGCCCGTGGGTCTCCAGCCCGGCAAGTTCTGGCTGAGGATTTCGAGCCGGGCTTTCTGGGAGGCAGGGAGTGCTTTATTATCACCTGATCGGTTTCCTGTCACTGTTCAAAATCCATCTGTTCTTGGGTAGGGGATAAAGGACAGGCCACTCACGTGTGAAGGGGAATAAATTGTGAGACTATAATTGTGTTATCAGGACTGTACATTATTTGCGTGTGCTCTACTTCTTCCAATAGTCAACTAGGTAACGGGGAGGAACGCCCTTACACAAAAATGTCTGAAAGCGATACAGATGGGGTTTTACAACAGTTGATCAGATTGTGTAGTGTATTAAAATGTAAGTGTTTTACTACTCAAATTATGTCACATAGAATCCCAGTGTCATTCTGCGCATTCCCTGAACTACCGGGAAAGAGACAAAAACATTATGAATACAGAGCCAAGATTAATCATTCAATTTTAAGGGATTGAGGTTGCTTTTTGGCATTTGAGGAATGCAATTTCTAATATAAAAGACAGTTGGAAAGAATAATTAAAGGTATGTAGAGATACATGCCAAACCCACTCCCATTAAGTCAGTTCTAACTCATAGTGACCCTATCCAGGATTTCAATCTAAATCTCTTAGGAGCGCAGACTTGCCTTGTCTTAATCCCATAGATTTGAACTGCCAACCTGGTGGTTAGCAGCCCAGTCTCTAACCCACAGCCTGGCATCAAGGAAATCGCAATGATGGAGCTATCTGGAGGTCAGACAGAAACATGGGAAGTGAAGTTGAAATATGAGCTGTAGCGCTTTGTGTATAACGATAGCAAAAGAAGTCTCTATTTCTTCTTACCTAGTGGCAGCACCAAACACAAAGTGGGGAGCCATCAGCTTAAATTCCTAGGAAATGGCCATGAAATATTTTGAGAGATGAATGAAGAAGATTTCCGTACTTTGAAGGAGGAAGCAGTAACGATTAAGTGGTGGGGGTGGGGGAGTGATCAGTAAAGTGATCAATACCAGTTAACCTATCTTTTTTCTCTCTTGAACAGTTAGTTACCAGAATTTGACACACTGTATCAGGGGTGCTCAGTAAGTCAATCACGAGGAACCTGACTCTTAAGTCTAACCCTAACAATCATGCTAAAACTAATCGTAACCCCAACCCTAAATCTAACACGAACTCTCACCCTAACATGTCTATTTTTTTAAATGCCATGCGACCCCCCCACACTACATTTGCAATCAATGTATTGAGCACCCTCGCACTATATGGAGACTTGTGCTTCATGTAATTGCGCTCCCCAAACAATTATGTAAGTTGCTTAAGGGGACACTTTTTTCCATTAATAGTTTTTAGCTTCTAGACAATTGACGCTAACGGTAACCCATTCACCACTTACCTGTCAGTTTATCACACTCTGGTGGCTTGAGCCTTGCTGTGATGCTGAAACCTATGTCTCTGGGATCGCAGGGTCACCGAAAGCGAACAGGTTTCAGCAGTGCTCCCAGACTAGGAACCGTCTGCTAAGAAGGACTAGGCTGTCTCCTTCAGAGGAATGAGCCACTGAGAAGCTTACCAGAACAGTGGAGCCGCCGCCATAGCATCGGACTTTAGTTCAAAGGTAGTGCCAGAAGAGGAGGTCTTTGGGGCAGAAGGTACTCAGGATACGAGAAAGAGTTGATTTCCCAAAGTAGAGTCAACCATAATGATGTGATGGAGTCTTTGCAAATAAAGCATTTGGGACTTTCCTTTGGTTATGGGTACAATTCAAAAGAAGAAGGAACAACTACAAAAATCTATTAATATTTAGAACTTGGAATATGCAAAGTTTACTCCAGTGGAGAGTTCCAGTCTTGGAAATCCACAAGAGCAGTTTTGCCTGATCTTATTTGGTTGCTATGATTTGGAATTAACCCTACTTTGGTTTTTATCATTCATGCCATGTGCACATGAAATTTTGCTGAAGATCATCCAACAACGGTTACAACAGTACATTGACAGAGTGTATCAAGTGAATTCAGAGGAGAACATGGAAGCATGATTATCATTGCTGATGTCAGATGGATCTTGACTGAACACAGAGAATACAAAAAAAAGTTTATTTGTGTTTATTGACCATGCAAATACATTCTACTGGGTGTATCATAACAATGTATGATAATGTTGAGAAGAATAAGTATTTCAGAACATTTCATTTGGCTCATTCATAACTTGTACATGTATCAAAAGACAGTTGGGCAAACAACAAGGGATTACTACATGGTTTAAAATCAGGATTGTATCCTCTCACCACACTTCTTCAATCTGTCTGGTGAGAAAGTCATCAGAGAAGTTGGTTTATATGAAGAAAACTGTGACATCAAGATTGGAGGAAGGCTTATTAGCAACCTGTGATGTGCAGATGCCACAATCGGGTTTTCTGAAAGTGAGGAGAACTTGAAGCACTGGCTGATAAAGATCAAGGGTTGCAGCTATCACTATGGATTACAACTCGGTGCAAAGAAAACCAAAAGTCTCACAGCTAGAACTACAGATAACATGATAAATGCAGAAAAGATTGAAGTTGTTAACCAATGCACATGTAAGTAGCATTCAGGAGAGCAACTGATGCATTGCATTGAGTAAATCTGTGACACAATACCTTTTCAAAAAAGTGTTGCATAGCAAAGACGTTATTTTGAGAACTAAGGCCTGCCTGACCCAAGCCCTGGCATTTTCAATTGCATCATATGCTTGTGAAAATTGGACATTGAATAAGGAAGACCAGAGAAAAATCGATGCTTTTGAATTATGATGCTGGTGAAGGGTAATAGAAATACCATGGACTGCCAAAAGAACAAACAAGTCTTTCTTGGAAGAAGTATAGCCAGAATGTTCCTTAGAAGCAAGGATGGTGAAATTCCTTGCATGTGTTATCAGCAGAGACCGGTACTTGGAAAAAGACATCACACTTGTAGAGGGGCAGAGAAAAAGAGGAAGTCCCTGGACAGGATAGATTGTCATAGTGGCTTCAACAATAAACTAGAACAAAAGAATAATTTTGAGAATGACAGGACTGGGCAGTGTTTCAAGCTGTTCTATCTGGACTCGTTCCATTTGAACTGACTGGCAGACACTTTACAACAATGATAACCACAGGCACAGGTGACTTCATGCACAAGTGATCTCAATCATAATGGAGGTCTTGTTTTCTAGAGGGTTGGTTTTTGGAAGTAGATTTCCAGGCTTTGCTTTCGAGTCGATCTCAATCGGTATGCTCTCCTGGTACCTTGTTCAGCATTATTGTGACATGAAGGCCTCCACTGACAGATGACTGGTAACCCTGCCTGAGATGCACGTGCTAATAATCAAACCCATTCTCTAGTCACTCTCAGTAGGTATTATTGAAGATAAGCATGCTGTCACTGACCCACCATATCCTACTTTTGTCTGTTTAGTTCACTACTAAACTCCCTGTAAAAGTTCCCTAACAAAAATGGTCCCTCAAAGATATTTATTGAATAAATTATTTTTTTTGGGGGGGGGCATCACTGCTCTCCGGTGGTGGGAGTAGGAGGCCCAGCCCCATCCCAGTGGGCCGCAGTCCCGCGCACAACCACTATGCCACTGGGGTTCAGCCCAATAAATTATTATTAATGCATCACAAAGAAAGAAAGTTAATCAAGAAAGTTAACTTTTCTTTTTATTTTAAAATTTTGTTGGTATGTAACTCACAGATCATATAATTCAATAATTCATTCATATTAAGAATCACACAATTATTACCCAAACCCCCCCAAAATATATATATAAACAAAGAATTACACAATTATTACCATAGATAATTTTAGAACATTTTCTTAGTTCTTGTTCTCATCATTATTAGCTCCCCATTTTTCCCCAATCTCCCCCACCATGCCCCCAGTGAACCATTAATCCAGTTTCTATCTTTATAGATTGCCTATCCTGGATTTCTTATACAGAAACATTTAAAAAAAACTAACACCAATAAGAAACTCAATCAAATAATGCTCTGTTTGATAACAAGGCTGTTTTCACCCCTCAACTATGGTTAGAGGGGAGTCACTGGAGGCTTAATACATGTGGGGGGCCCTTTAAATGGATTTTGGGCTTCCACTGTTGTCACATAGCCTTTTGCAAATCAGGTATTCACAGTGTAAGCTCTGATACCATTCATTCATTCAGATATTGGTTTTTATTATTTACAATCCTTGAATCGTACAAGCTGGTGTGCTTCTTCCATGTGGATTAAGTTGATGCTTCACTGGCATGACCACTTGTTTGAAGATTAGCCTTTATGATCCTAGGTGTTATTCCTTCTGATAGCCAGACATCACCTAGTTTCTTCACCACACTTTGTGTTAGCACCCATATCTTCAGTGATCTTCTCATGAGGGTGGACCATCAAACAAGGCCATGCCATACAAAATAATGTTTTGTGTGGATTGGTGCTATAAATAAGTGCTAGCCCCATATCCATTCATATGTTTATGGCTTATATGTCTCTGGTTCGCTTTAGAGGCACCATTGTCAGAAGTAAGAGAATATTATCAATGATCTTCCTGGGTCATAAGGTAATTAGTCCTATTGATAGTGACATTAATTTAGTGAGTGGTGTAGAATTTAAAACAAAGTTGAGAAAAGGAAATGGTAAGACTAAAGGTCAGCTATGCACCACAACAGTGAATTGTTTGACTTGTACAGATTAAACTTTTAGGTTACTGGGAACTGTCTACACAAGCAATGGGCATTGGTGATAGGGAAAAACTTTCAGTCACATTCATTCAAATGGTGGAGCCATGCCTACCAGATTATGCATGTCAAAATAAAGCACGCAGGGCCACTATTCAGTTGGCACCCCCAAAACAGGAAGTCTGGACCAAAATCCAACGTCTGCCAGTTCTATGCCCTTGGGAGAGCAGTCATCTGCTTCTTCTCAAACCAGAGAGTTTCATCTCTAAGTTCAAAGACTATAGGTGAGGGTGAGGTTGAGGTAAAGCCCCGTCCACTCATTAGGGTTTCTGAATTGAGTCATTTTGGTGTGGCCTATGAAAGATTTTATGCATCCTCTATATAGAACACATGTATATATAAATTCACACACACATATATGTACACATATCATCTACATACAAGCTTCTTCCCCCTGATGGGAGGTTGCTTCTTATCTTTTTCCTTCCAAAGAAATTTGGGCATCACTGCCTCTGGTGGTGGGAGTAGGAGGCCCAGCCTTGCTGCTGGATTTGAACCTCCAACCCAGTGGACCGCAGTCCCACGCACAACCACCACGCCACCGGGGCTCAGCCCCCTTCCAAAGAAATTTAATTAGCTTCTGTGAGACATACATGCCTCTCTCACCCCATCTTGACTTCAGTGTCTGCTGGTGTGGGATGACCTTAGCACAGTTTTGTATGGCAACTACTAAATGATCTTCTCCCTCTCCTCCCATCTTGAAAAGCTGAGCCCAGCTGGGTGAGGTCTCCTCTTTTGAAGTGGATTTTAGGATATACATATAAAGGGAGTAATATATGTTTCATGGACAGTAAACAAGCTCTCATGTTTTTGCTTAGGAGACCAAATAGAAGATTGAATGCAATGGGAACAAGAGCCTGGTTTCATCTTGATGTTTATAGTAGTTGACTCTTTCAATATTTTCCCTTTTGTGATGGACTAACTTCACTCAGCACAATGATTTTCAGGCCCATTCATTTCGTGGTTTCATCACTGTGTTTTAGGGATAAATAGTATTTCAAGATTATTCTAATAGTATTCTTGTGTGTATGTACAAGAGTTTCTCGATCCATTCTTCTACTGATAGGCATTGTGTTTCCAGTCTCTTACAATTGTCAATGGTGTCTCAATGAATACAGGATAACATATTTGTTTGTGTTCTTTTATTTCTTTGCCAAGTAGAGGTATTGCTAGGTAGTATGGTATTCCTATTGCCGGTTGTTTTAGGTATGACCACATTACTTTCCACGGTGAGTGCGTCTATTTACAAGTCCACCAGCCCATCTTGCTGTGCCCGCTCCAACGTTTTTGTTCTGTCTTTTAAAATGGACTAACAATGTCTGCAGAAGATGGCATTTTATAGTGTTGTGATTTGCATATCCCAGATGGCCAGTCATCTGGAGCATCGCCTCATGTGTTTGTTAGCCACTCATATGTTTTCTTTTGTGAATGATCTGTCCATGTCCTTTGCCCAGTTTTAATTAAATTTATTTTTCTTATTGACAAGTTTCAGAATTCTGTAGGTTTTTGTAACTAGTCCCTTGTCCATTATGTCATCGCTAAATATTTTTTCCCTGTCTGTGGGTCTTTAGTCTTCTGATAAATTCTTTTGCTGTGCATAAGTGTTTTATTTTTAATAGGCCCAGTCATGTACTTTATCTTCCAATGTGTGTGTTTTCTTTATTAGATTTGATCGTCTCTGCATGCCCTGTAATAGAACCCTTATATTTGTTTCAGTTTTCTCCTTGAGGATCCTGGTCACTCTGGGTTTTACAGTCAGGTCTCTGGTCCATCTTGAGTTTGGTTTTATGTATTGAGTTAGGTATTGGCTCTGCTTTAGTGTTCTGCAAATGAAGATCCAATATTTTTAGCACTATTTGTTGAACAAGGTGTCCTTTTCCCATTTAATATTTTTTGGTTCTCTGTGAAACATAAATTGTCTGTCATTAGTGCTTTTATTTCTGGGTTTTCTACCCTGTTGCTCTTTCATTACACCAGTACCAGGCTGTATGTAATAGGTTTTTGGGTTGGGCAGTGCAGAACTCCTACTTTATTTTGTTTTTTAGAAATGTATTGCTTAGGTCTCTTCCATATCCAAATGAAGTTGGTAAATAGTTTTCCATTTCCTTAAAGCATTCCATTGTATCTGTAGATTGTTTTATCTAGTAATGATATTTTTACAATATTGTCTTCCTATCCATGACACAAAATATTCTTCCACTTGTGTAGGTCTCTTTTGGTTTCCTGTAATAATGTTATATAGTTTTTTGGGTTTTTTTTTTTACAGATTTTTTGTTTCTTTGGTTAGGTTTATTCCTAGGTGTTTCATTTTGTGTGATTATTATAAATGACATTGTTTTCCTGAAGTCTTTTTTTTTTTTTTGCAGCTCTCATTGCTGGTAAATAGGAAGCCGATGGATTTCTACTTGTTCATCTTGTATTTTGTTACTTTGCCAGATCCGCAGTTATTTCCAAGAGTCTTTTTGTGGAGTCTTGGGTTTTTCTATATATAAAATCCTATCCTCTACAAATAGTGATGTGTTAGTCTGGGTAGACTAGTGGAACAAATTCATAGACACTCGTATGTGTATGAGAGCTTTATATAAAGAGTAATTGTTCCTTAAGAAAACATCCCAGCCCAGTCCAGATCAAGTCCATATGCCCAATAGTATCCCATATGTCAGATACCAATCTAGAAAGTTCTTTTCAGACTCACAAAACACATGCACTAATGCTGAATGCAGGAAGATCACAGGTCAGTCAGTGGGTGGGAAGTTTTGTGGATACAGTGGGCATTGTAGGCATCTCAGCTCTGGCAGGGGTCTCCCCATGGCTCCTCCAGCTCAGGCCACTAGTATAACTCCATGTGTCTTGTCAGCTACAATGCCTCCCAGGAAGTAAACTGTGAAAGGGAAGAAAGGTGGGAGGGAGGGAGAGAGCGAGAGAGAGAGAGAGAGAGAGAGAGAGAGAGAGAGAGAGAGAGAGACTTCCAAGAATCCTCAGAAGGCCAGGCCCTCACAGTGGCTTCATTGGTTATGACCTGGCTAGACTCCACCCCTTCACTCTTAATCCTTTGACCAACGATTAGATAGCTACCATGATCTTTGCCTAATGGTATTTTCTTGATTACTTTTTGTTTTCAAATGGTTCTGACTAGGACTTCGTTGAATAAATACTATGTTGAATAAGAGTGGTGCTATTAGCAACCTTTCCTAGTTCCTGTTTTCATGAGAAAAGTTTTCAGTTTTTCCCCATTGAGTGTGGTACTGGTCATTGGTTTGTCATATATAGCATTTACTATGTTGAGCAGTTTTCCTTCCATTCCTATTTTATCCGATGTTCTTATTAGAAAAAATGTTGGATAGTGTCAAATGCCTTTTCTGTAGCATCTATTGCTATTATCGTGTGGTTCTTTTCTTTATCTCGTTAATATGGTGGATTTACTTTGATTATTTTTGAACCATTCTTGCACCCCTGATACAAATATCACTTGGTCATGATAAAGTTAAGTTCAAGTATTAAGATGTGAGAATAATATTAGAGAAACAATTCAACAGGAATATTAGCAGCAATGAAGCACAAAATTAGGAAACTAGCTTTAGTCGTTTTCATCACTAGAGTGCAGTTTCTGAAAATACATAGTTTGTATCATATCTTGAACCCTTAGTTCTTTAGATTAGACATTGAGCTGCTGATATTTGGTGGCTTACAACTACAGAACACTGGACTGAGCCCCAGTGGCGTAGTAGTTGTGTGCGGGACTGTGGCCCACTGGGATGGAGATTCAATTCCAGCTCCATAGGAGCAAAGGCTGGGCCTCCTACTCCCACCACCAGAGGACAGTGATGCCAAAACAAAACAAAGCAAAGCAAAACAAAACAAAACAAAAAGAACTTGGAAAACAACTACAGAACACTAAAGGAGAATAAGTCTCGCTGCTGTGTGAAATTTTACAGTCCTAGAAACCTGATGTATAGTGTAACCAGAGTCAACTTAATGGCAGTGGGTTTGTATATGCCAATTTAGATTTTTGAGTGGCCCAAATGATTTGCACTTAACTACTAGATTGATGGTTCAAAGTCACCTAGCAGGGTCATGAAAGAAAGAACTAGTGATTTATTACCATAAAGATAACTCTATGGAGTGAAAATTTTGTATAGTGGTTATCCTCTGAAAAACATAGACTTGTCATGAATTGGAATCAGCAGAATAACAACAGGGTTAGTTTTATGTTTATTTGCAAAATGTAATGGTGTAGACTGGTTATGGCATATATGAAACTTTATATGAATCTTTATGAGGGTTTATATGAAAATTTACATGCTCTCTGCTCATTTTGTTCTTCTTAAATGATTGCAATCTGCATGGAAAGACTGGATACCTAAAAAACTCATGTAACTGCTTTTGAGTGATTCTGACTCATGATGAACCCATGTGTATTATAATTGTGCTCTGTAAGATTTTCAGTGCCTGGTTTTTAATAAATAGATGGCCAGGCTTTCCTCTCAAGGTGGACTCGAACTTTCAACCTTATAAGTAAAGGAAGGATTGGATTACCCAATTCTTAGTCCAACTTGTCCATCTAGCTAGACACCTGTGCGAATCAGTCTTCTTTTCTGAGTGGCCCTGAAAACCTGCTCAGGAGTATTATATTAGCAAGTCAGTTTAGGTAGCAATTGAGACAGACAGTCAGACTCACATCAGACCCAACCCCTTTCTCCTTGTCTACTTCTTTGAAAAACTTAGGAAGTGGAAATGTTTCTAGTGTTGGGTTTAAAATCATTGTGCAATGAACTGCCTTTCGTTGAACTTCCTGGAATTATAAGTAATTATAATATATATTTATAATTATAATTATAAATATGAATATAATTATAATAAGCATTAGCACATAAAGGACACATCACTCTTGTTGGACAGTATGAAACCCTTCTGTGCTTCTACTTTATATGAAATGTTACAATATTTGCATAGTGATTTTATGATTTGTTAAGTGTCTTTGGCACTTAATGTTTTTCAGAGTGTTTACACTTATATTTAGGAAACTGATGATTCAGCAATAGCATTTTTGTATCCCATGTAGTAGATCCATGTTTGAATCCCAACCAGTGTACCTTGTGTGCAGCCACCACACATCTGTCAATGTAGACTTGCCTGTTGCTATGATACAAACCAGGTTTCATCTTCTTTATTTCTTGACTGTTGCTTTCATGAGCGTTGACTGTGGATCCAAGTAAAATAAAATCCGTGACAATGTCACCATTTTCTCAGTTTATCGTGATGTTGTATATTGGGCCAGTCATGAATTTTTGGTTATCTCTATATACAATAGTGAAGACTATTCTTTGATCTTCATCAGTAAGTGTTTCGAGTCTTCTTGGTTTTCAGTAATCGAGTTTGTGTCATCTGCATACTCAGGTTGCTAAGAAACCTTCCTCTAATTCTGATGCCTCACTCTTCTTTACATAATTCAGTTTCGCAGGTAATTTTCCCAGCATTGTGTTTGAATAGATTTAGTAAAAGAATAGAACCCTGATGCACACCTTTCTTTGTTTAAAATCATGAAGCATTCTCTTGTTCTGCTTGTGCAACTGCCTCTTTGTCCATGTACAGGTTCTGCATAAACACAACGAAGCATTCTGAAATTTCCATTATTCTCAGTGTTATCCAAGCAAATCTCCCTCTGGTATTCTCTGCTTTCAGTCAATATCCATATGACATCAGCAGTGATGCTTCTCTTGCCAAATCCAGTTGAATTTCTGGCAGCTTCCTGTCACTGTACTGCTGCAACCACTGTGAACATCTTTAGCAAAATGTTACCTGCATGTGATATTAGTGGTATTGTTTAGTAATTTCTGCATCTGTTTGTTTACCTTTCTCTAGATTGGACAAAAATATGAGTCTCTTTTATTAACTAGCCATGTAACTGCCTTCCAGATTTCTAACCATAGAGCTTCACTAGTTTGCTGACACATTTCAATTGGAATTCCATCATTTCCTGGATTCCTGTTTTTGGTCAATGCTCTCACTATAGCTTAGACTTCTTCCTTTAATACCTTAGTTTCTTAATCATATGTTACCTCTTGAAATGGCAGAATACTAATGAATTCTTTTTTAAATAATTTTAATTGGGGGCTCTTACAGCTATTATAACATTCCATACATCATCTGTATCAAGCACATTTGCACACATGTTGCCACATTCATTGCCTAACATTTTTCCACTTGAGCCCTTGGTATAAGCTCCTCTCCCCTCCCCCCATTTTTTAATGAATCATTCTATTGGGTACTCATACACTTCCCCTCATGGAATGAATTCTTTTTGATAGGATGATTCTTGTGTATTCCATTGAAGTATCCTGCATTGCTCTTTTTCATGGTAAATTTTATTGATTTAAAGTGATAAGATTGTTAATGCTTTAAAAATGTGTGTATAAAAATGCTATGAGTCTACAAAGTGTGGACTCAATTATTCATAGAAAAGCATTTTTATCATCCTATAAAATCTGAAGTTAAAGACTTCTGTAATTATTTTTCTTTATAGTTACCCAGATTGCATCATTGTTAATGTGACTGTAGGCTTGAATTTTTTAGTCATTTCTTTCGGCTTGAGAAATGCCTAGTGTTTTCTTCCTTTTGGGTTTTCTAGTACCTGGTCTGTATTGCACACTTTGTTATAATATTCTACTATATCATCGTGAGTGGCCCTTGGAAATTTTTGTTCAGATCTTTTGTGTCATCATTTCTCCATTTGTTTTAACTATTCTACATTCAAGAATAAATTTCAGATTCTCTTCTGACATCCACTTTGGACTTTTCTTTCTTTTCCGTCATTGTTTGCTTTCTTCATGAATAATATTCTTGGTGTCATTTTGCAAGTCTTCTAATCTTGGTCTGTGTTCAGGGCATCCTTTCTGATCGTGAGATGGTCTCTAAATTTAGGAGGGAGTGGCCCAAGGTCATACATTGGCTTTTGTGGACTTAAATTTTTTTTCTTCAGTTTAAGTGTGTACTCGCATATGAACAGTTGCTTCTACAGTATGCCCCTGCTCTTGTTTTGGTTGATAATATTGAGTTTCTCTGTTGTCGCTTTCCAAAAATATAGTCAGCTGGATTTCATCAGGTGAGGCTCACCACATAGTTGCCATTTATATTTTTGAAAAGATATATTCTCAATGAAGAAGTTGTTGGTTGTGCAAAATTCTTTCGTGTGATTTACAGCCTCATTTCTTTCACACAGTCCATATTTTCCAACTGTTGATCCTTTTCTGTGTCTCTGATGTCCACATTCCTCCAGCCAGTAACTGTCCGTCCCTCTTCCCCACCTGTGTGGTCAGTCCATTGGGAACAGAAAAAGCTGGTTGTTGTTGGTTACCATCCATTAGTTCCCACTCACGGTGACCCTTTGTGGGACAGAGCGAAACCCTGCCCAGTTCTGTCCAGCCGCACGATTGTTATGATGTTTGAACCCATTGTTTCAGCCATTTGTCAAGTCATCGCTTCTTTTTCTCTGATCTCCAGCCGTACCAAGCGTGAGATCCTTTTTAGGAACAAATCTCTTTTGACAGCATATCCCAAGTAAATGAGATGAAGTTTCACCACCCTCTGTTCTTAGGAGCATTCTAGCTCCACTTTTTTCAGACAAATTTGTTTGTTCTTCTGACAGTCCACAGTAATTTCAATATTCTTCACCAAAACTATAATTCAGATACCGTATTTTTTGGACCATAAGATGCACACCACCCCCTCCCAAAAAAGTGGTCTGACGGTGTTGTACCCCAGAACATTTTAGTTTACTTGTCCTATCTGTTTCAGAATATATTTTTCTTGTTTTCCTGCTCTAAAAACTGGGTGTGTCTTATGGTCAGGTGCTTCCTATGGTCCGAAAAATTTCCTGTACACAAAAGCATTCTGAGCAGCATATGTGGGTATTCACAATGATTGCTGCTTTGTACCGGGTGTGCAGAACTCTGTGCTGAATGCTTGGGCAATTACTGTGTCTGAAGGGAAAAACAGATGCCTCGGAGATGACTAAAGAAACTTTAGTCAAGTTGTAATTGCTTCTTTGATGACAACAGAGTTGACTTTTGTTGAATCTTAATATTAGGGTGTTTGAAGTCTTCCAAAAAAGATTTCTAAATTGTGAAGCTAAGAAATATTTAGAAAGGATAGCTGATACACTGTGGTTCTACTGATCTGAAAAAGTTCAGCATTTCCAAAGCTCACCTCAAGTAAATTCTTGCTTCATACTTGAGAAATGCAATCTTTAAAACTGTCTTAAACACTTTTCTATTTCTTGCAGGGTAACACCATCCTCTGAAAATGCTAATGGTGCTACTTCTGGTGTCAGCCAAGGAAAACCTTCTTTAAGACGAATAAAAGGGAGATTACACAGAAGCAAAAGCCTCGATAGCTTCGATTTCTGTGAACTCACTGTAAGTGGATTGTTTAATACTTTGCTCATTTTCGCAAAGAACGTGAAACTTTTCATTTAAATTTTTTTTTCAGAAAAATGTAACAAGGCTCTTATGCTGTGAGCTTTTTTTAGTACAAACTGTGGGTTGCCTACCAGAATGCTCTGTTTTCTTTTCATGATTATGAGGTTTATTGTGGAGTTTAACAAGTCACAACCCAAGTGGAAATGCTCAGCTTAACATTTGTTCGGTTGGGGCATGTTATAAAGTTCTTTCAGGGCTGCTAATAAATGCCTAGAGGTGGGTCACACCACCTAAACCTGAAGGCACTCAGCTTTAGCTGAGGGGGTCAGTGGAATTAAGTGCCTAGAGGTACCCCATGCCACAAACCAGCCTCCTGCCCTAAAGCACTGAGCTTTATTGCTCTGGAGGCTGGGAAGCCCCACTCTGTCTAATGGTCTGCCTGTTGGTTCTAATGCTGCTCCTTTGCCACTCCTCTGATGTTAAAGCTATCTGCATTAACAGGATGGAAACCACTCCTCGTGTGTTCGTCTGGGTAGACTAGAGAAACAAATTCATAAACACGCATATGGATATACGAGAGTTTTATATAAAGGGTAATTGTACATTGAGAAAACATCCTAGCCCAGTCCAGATCAAGGCTGTAAGTCCGATATTAGTCTATTTGTCTGAAAGCAATCTACAAAGTCCTTCAGACTCATGAAACACATGCAATGACGTCAAATGCAAGATGATCACAAGCCAGTGGGTAGAAAGTCTTTGGATCCAGTGGTGGTTTAAGCATCTCGGCGCTGGCAGGAGTCCCCAAATGGCATCTCTAGGTCCAGGTGTCTTGCTGCATCAGGGTAGGTCTATATGGCTTCTCCTCAGGGATGTCTCGGAGGGAGTCAGCCTTGTCAGCCAAGTGTCTCAGGCCATGAGTGTTGTCAGTAGGAAGCCTCCAAGGAAGTGAACTGAAAGAGATGGTGTCTCTGCCTCCAAGAAGGAACTGCCACATTGCCCAGAATTCTCAGAAGATCAAGTTCAAACAGAGGTCTCATTGGCTATCTCCAGATTGACAGACGAGACTCCACCCCTACACTCTTAATCCTCAAGTTGACACCAGATTAGGTGACTGCCACACCTTGTTATCACTGGTAGTGAAATTCCCCCCTTCTGCTTTGGAGAGGGCTCATTTTATACCCAGTAGGATGATAATCGCTTGCAACTGAATTCTTTCAGTGTTTTCTCCCTCTTCTTTTACCCAAGCCCATCAGGAGAAAATCATTTACTGGGAGTTACAGAGGCTGTGGCTAGAAGAGTCACATTAAGTAACTCACTGCCCAGAGACTCATTTCCTTATTCACTACCCAGCTTTTCACTTGCCTACAAGGCATTGAAAATATCAATTGGGTCAGGCACATCTCAGTCTTCCAAGTCATTTCTTGACTTTTTCTTTTTTGACACAGATTTGCTCAAGGCAGTGTAGCATTTGATTTACTGACTGTTATTTCCAGAGTTGATCATGAGATCCAGGGCCATATTCTGCACTTGCTTGCTCCCATGTGAGAGGTCCCTCTGGACAGCGTGCCTGATGGGTCCAGTCTGGCCCTAAGCAACTCCCCCACCTTGATGAGTGGGACCTGGGTCTTTACAAATGCATAAAAGACTTCCCAGGCACCTCCCAGAAAACCTGGTCCTCACTGTTTCTCCCCAAACCTACCCTGTGTCCATGCCCATTGCCACCTTCTGCATGTAGTCAGCACCATTAGCACAGCCAGGTGTGCCCTGTGAACACATTTTCTCTGTTGTTCACTCACCCTCATCCCAAGCCTCCGTCTTAATTTATCACTTTAGCTCATGGGAGCTACTGGGTGGTTGAATGGTTACTCGACTGCAAACTGAAAGCTTGGAGGTTTGGCTTCCACTTGAGGAGCTTCAGAAAGGTCTGGCCATCTCTTTCTGGAATGTCACCCATTGAAAACCCTATGAGTAAGGCAAGTGGTTCACCATCCTACCCCTTATTAACATTAGGCACACCTGCAACAGGGTCCTCCATGAAGATGGCTGCAAGTGTTCTTCCTGTTCTTCCTCGTTTTGCTCAGCAAAAAGCAACAACTTTTGTCAGAGTTGTTTTGTGGATCGCACTTACTACCCACATGTCCTTCTGGGATCTGAGATGTTTTAGGAGTCTGATGACTCACAGGGGTAAGTGCTGGTTTAATAATTATAAGGTCAGCAGTTCAAAGCCACCACCTATTCTGCGGGAGAAAGATGTACACTGTCATGAAGATTTTACAGCCTTGGGTACCCCAAGGAGCAAGTCTCCTGTACCCTGTAGCCCTAGGTTGCTATGAGGCAGTAACTACTTAATAGCAATAGGCTTTTATCTTGTTTGCTTTGGGATCTCTTTGATTTAAGAAAAGGGGGGTGGGCAGGGTGGGGGTGGGGTGGCAGGGAGAGTGCTCTGAATGATGAAGGTATTACTTTATTTGACTTTGTCCCTGGAAGGTTCTCTCATCATTTTGTAAATGCTGTGGTGACATCATGTGCTGATCCCCTATGGGAGTTTGAACACCCTCACTTCCCAATGTGTCTCAGCTCCCTGCTGTCCTCCTTGATGGTTCTGTTTCCACGTGATTGCAGGAGACAGTAAAGATGAGTAGGAGGTGGGGAGGAGGGGAGGGGCGGGATTTCTGTGCTGGGGCGGGGGAGGGGGGGCAGTGTTCCTGGTTCTGATCTCCTCCTGTGGAACTGCCAACTGGGTTCAAACCCTTGACCTCTCAGCTTGAAGCCGAGTGCTTTACTATGGCGACTCCAGGAAGGACTCTTCTCACACATGCTACAGAATGCCTTCTTAACTGGCGTTCATATTTATAATAACTCCTTTATAATAATGATTCTTCTTTAAAGACCACGATTAAAAAAAAGATTTAATTTTTTTTAAAAAAAGACCAAGATAAATCCTTCCTGCATGCTATAAGAAAATTGAATGATTTTCAAAGAGAATAATGCAAATCTCCTAGAAAATCTCAAATCCATGTGCTAAGGTAAATAGCGTCCTTAGTATCTGATTGACCTCAATCACTCTATTCCTGGGAGTGCCAAAAAATAGAATTGCTTTTAAGATTATAAGATTAGATCCTGATTTAGTTAATGAAGTTCCGTGTTTCTTCAGTTTTAAATGAGTAACATTAGTGATCATACTTTCCCCCTTCACAGCCATGTGACAGGTTTTCATAGGGGATACATTCATGCACACTCTTGGAAGAATAGGGACATTTTCAAGCCTATTGCCTTATTCTACTCCAAAGATAACACAATAGTGGAATAAATAGAGTTTTCTTTACTCTGAGAAAATTTTATTTAAATTTCTGTACTAAAAGTTTCAGTAGCAAATTAAATTTACTATTTTGGATGCACAACATATCAGATATGTTGATATCTGATCCCCCCCAGAGTACTTATAAAGATATCACAATCTTGTCTTGGAAAATTGTATTAAAACATAAATGTAAATTCTGCTTTTCTGAGGACATGACTTTTGCATCTTTTACAAATAACTAATGAAAACAAAAGTAAACATGAGCATGATCTGCTTTTTTTCAGTTATTTTACTTAAAAGTATTATTTTTTTTCACCACATATAGGAAGGTGAACTAAGACAGAGAAAATAGCATGAGGGCTAGATCTGACTTCCTCTAACTACACAAGGGAAAAAAAGAACCCATCTCCCCAGCAGCCCAAGACCAATTGCCACAGGCATAGGTTAGGCATACTTCCCCTGTCCATCTTTTTATCCTGTTCTCACACTCATCATTCCTTCCCTCACACGCTGCTTCTCTGCTGGGTTCAGTAATCTCTTTTAATGGATACATGAAACTCACAGACAATTCACATGATTAAAGAGATTTATTAGGATAGTTAGCCTGCTACCACAGCCAGGATAAAATATTAAGAATATAATTATTGGTTCATAGCAACCCCTTTCCTCAACTAGCATCCATACCTCTTGTCCTTATCCTCTCAGCCACATGGTCCCCTGACCTCTGCCTTCATCTGTAGGCCAAGCCCACCTGCCACCCCACCGTCTTGTCCCTCAGTCTCTTTGCCTTGCTCTCAGCTTCCTGTGTGGCTCCTTTGTTCTATGCTATGGTCTACATGTGGCAGCCTCTAGTGCTGTTAGCTTTGGCCTCTGCCACTTTCAGCAGAGAGGGATCCTGTGCACACACTGCTAGTGGCTCTTCCTTGATGGTCCCAGGAAGTCACTCTGTCCCTACTTCGGGCATAGCTCTCTTATAGTCAGAAGAAAAGCAACCTAAACTTACCAATTCTGTCTATTAATGTTTCACCCATTAGGTACATAGTCTCACCCAATTATTAGGTGGAAGTTACAGAGAAATGGGTAGAAGTCCTATTAAGAAATTTCATTTCACCAGAGACCTATCCAAAGATATTAACCAGTGACTGAAAAGAAAAAGATTAAGCAGACAATAAATTGTCCTTGCTGAACATAATCAGATAATGAATGTGAGATTTTGTGAAATATATTTACTTGTTCTGGTTGAGAAAGAGATTCAGATTTTTCATGAAAATGGCAGAAAATATAGCTTTATTTGTGGAAGGTTGCCTTCAGTTTTCCCCAAAAGAAATGTATTATTTCAGCTCTGAGTAAAACCTAGCCAAAAATATACCCAAACTTGTCTTTTTATTGTGTTAATGTATTTTTAAAATATTATTAGAGAGGGGGCTGAGCCCTGGTGGCATAAGTGGTTGAGTGTGGGACTGCGGCCCGCGGGCTTGGCGGTTCAAATCCAGCAGTGGCTCTCAGGAGCAGCACTGGGTAGTGCCCCATGACCACCAGAGGCAGTGATGGCCAACAAACAAAACAAAACAAAATATTATTAGAGAGGAAATACTGAAACACAAATGAAGGCCAAATGTGATAGTGGGACAAGAGGAAAGTAAAAGGAAAAGATAAAAGAAATAGGAGTCAAAGGATACTTATAGAGGTCTAAATACAGGTATATGCATATGTAAATATATTTATATATAATGATGGGGAGATAGATCTATTGTACATATATGTATATATTAAGTATTAAGGTAGCAGATGGACATTGGGCCTCTACTCAAGTACTCCCTGTGTTCGTCCAGATAGACTAGAGAAACAAATCCAGGGAGATATTCATGTGTATAAGGAAAGAGGTTTACATACAAGAGCAATTGAGAAGACATCCCAGCCCAGTCCAGATAAAGTCCATAAGTGCAACATTAGCCCATATGTCCAATACCAATCTATAAAGTCCTCTTCAGACTCAGAAAACACATGCAGGCAGATCACAGCCACTGGGTGGGGAGTCTTGTGAACCCAGTGGCGTTGTAAGTATACAGCTTTGGCAGGGGTCTCCACATGGTTTCTCTGGCTCACGGAGCACAGGCTATATCAGCATAGCACCATGTGTCTTGTCAGTAGACTGTCTCTCAGGAGGTGAACAGAGAGTGTGTGTTTTCCATCTCCAACGAGGAAAAACATGAATTCCAGAATCCTCAGGAGAAGGCCATGCTCACACAGAGGCCTCATTGACTATGACCTAATTGCCAGACTAGACTCCAACTCTTCACTCTTAATTCTCTCAAATCCCAAATTGGCACCACGTTATGTAACCACCACACTTCCTCAAAGCAAGAACAGTTTGTTCTAATAACCCAGCATTCCATGATGCTCACTTTCCTGATACAATTGCTGAAGACAAAATGGGTGGATAGAAAATGTGGTGAAGAAATGGTGCCCACACGGCTATCAAAAGATATAGCATTTGGGGTCTTAAAGGCTTGAAGATAAACAAGCAACCATGTAGCTGAGAAGCAACAAAGCCCACATGGAGGAAACACACCAACCTGTGTGATTATGAGGTGTCTATGGCATCAGGTTTCAGGCCTCAAAGACCCAGAACAAAAAATCATGTCAATTTGAACTAGCAAGAATGCGGAGTGGAGGTCCAAAAGCCATCTGTAGACAATTGGACATCCCCTTACAGAAGGGTTACAAGGAAGAGATGAGCCAGTGAGGGTGCTCACTGATGAAATATATAATTTTCCTTTAGTTTTTTAGTGCTTTCTCTCCCCCACTATCATGATTCCAATTCTACCTTACAAATCCAGTTAGAGCAGAGTATATGCACAGGTACAGATAAGAGCTGGACACACGGGGAATCTAGGACAGATAAACCCCGTAGCATCAATAATGGGAGGAGAGATACCAGGAAGATAAGGGGAAGGTTGGGTAGAAAGGGGGAACTGTTCACAGTGATCTACATTTACCCCCCTCCTAAGGAGAGGGACAACAGAAAAATGAGTGAAGGGAGACTTCAGACAGTGTTAGAAATGGAAAAAAAATTTATAAATTATCAAGGGTTCATGAAGAAGGGAGGGGGAAATGAGCTGATACCAAAGGCTTTAGTAGAAAGAAAATGTTTTGAAAATGATGATGGTAGTAAATGTGCAAATGTGCTTGACACATGGATATATGTATGGATTGTGATAAGAGCTATACAAGCCTCAAATAAAATGATTAAAATATATTGTTAGTTGTCTATTTATTGCCTCATTCTATGATAATCTAAAGCAAGGAAGAAATAACACTTCTGATGGGCTTTACTGTTTGACTTTATCTCAAAGGTGAGATAAATGCTTTAGCATCCTTGGAGATAAGGTATTTTGACATTGATACTTAAAAAGGAAATAATAAATTTGATTTCCAAACATTAAAAAAGGAAATATATAGCTCAAAAGTTTGACTTTTTCTAGTTTCTGTAAGTTTTTGCAATCAATACTGTAATATACAGCTTAAGTAGAAGCATCTATGGAAAGGAGTTAAATGATTTTTCCACTAATTTGTATATTTTATAAAAAATATCAGTGATAAGTTTTTAAGGAAAAAATTTATAGAAGGTATTCAGACTTAGGTTTCTAACAGTGGATTTTCTAATATGATCAAATTACACAGAAACCAAGTTTTCAGTCATTTGGCAAAGAGATATACAGAGAAATATTTGGTAGAGTCTGTAATTATTTCCAATCATACAGGAATAGATAAATCATATTTTTATTATTTTTACAGCACAGCCTAGCCACTATAAATATCACTTTCTAAATGTTCTACACCTACTCTTCACTTTGAGATTTACAGCAATACATTTTTATATTTACAACAATAGTAAAAACAAGTGACTCTTGCACAATAATCATCTACCTCTGGCAGTAATTAATGCTGAGTTGGAATGTGAGAGTAGTGCTTGTTTTGGTGGCTATAATTTTGTGTCAACCTCACTGGGCATGAGTTTCAGTGGTTTGATTTTCATGTGATGATATAATTTAGGAGTTATGTAATGAAATAATTTGGCGGTTATATAACACAGTCATCCTCCATTTTGTGATACTAATGTGGTAATTTTCCATTTATGCATGATGCTGATTATGCGCTATGATCAGCTAGAACCTAGCCCTAATAAGTGAGAAATAGGTGTATTTTTTAAAAAACTGTAAATTCTGCCATATTATACATTATTGTTAAAATTTGTAAAAAATTATTAAATATTTGGCTTCCATTGATTGCTGAAGCAAATTGAAAACCTTAAAATAGAAAATTTTAGGCTTGTGAAAGATTGCAAAATAAATCTTTCATAAACATATGAAAAGCTGTAAAAAGTGAAAAGATAATGAGTTTTTTCATAAAATTTTGAAGTATATTCATATCAAATTATCATGACCAAATAAATCCATTTTACATTTTACATTGGATGTTTAATTTCCAAAATTTGTGGTAGGAAAAATTTGATAATTTTTCCTTTGAAGAAAGTATAGAAAGTTGAGCAAGAGATCCATATGATGTGACTTCACGGTCCCATCTTCGGGCTAAAAATTCCAGATTATTGATTGTTTCCCCAGGCGCCCACACTGATGCTATTTTATGCCTTTCAGCAATCTGTGTAGATGAAATGAGATGATGATTTTAGTTCATCTTTTAGAAATGCAATTTAATAATTGATTAGCCTCCTACTTTCTTGAGGGAACTGGAGTCAACCCAGATCAGGTCTAGCATCCATTGTAGGGGGAATCTACTGACAGTGTTTTAACTGTTCAAGTCAGATTTACAGCTTTGATCTTTTATGTCTCCAAAGCCCTCTGTTCGGTCACCACTTTCCTTCCATCCCTCAACTGTACATAGAAGGACTTCTCCTGAGGCTTGTTTTCCTTTGTAGTTCCACAAATGAGTCTTGGCTCTCACTGGCATCCATAACCTTCTGTACCCTGGGTTCTTAAAACTCAGCTCTGATACTCGTTGCTCCTTCCACTTTGGTTTCTATGGTTTGCCATCCGCTGGTGACTGATGGTGGTGTGCTTCTTCCATGTGGAATTATTTGACATCTCACTTAGATGGCCATTAGTTTGAAAACAAGCCTTTAAGACCCCAAGTGCTATTTTATTTGCTAGCCAGGCACCATCTACATTCTTCCTCACATGTTGCTATAACACCCATGTCTCCTGTTTTCTTCCATAGGATGAGTGCCTATGTTGTAAGAACTAGTAGTTTGTTTTTTTTTGGCATCACTCCCCTCTGATGGTGGGAGTAGGAGGCCCAGCCTTGCTGCTGGATTTGAACCTCTAACCCAGTGGGCCGCAGTCCCGTGCACAACCACTGCGCCACCAGGGCTCAGCGAACTAATAGTTCTTAAGTTGAAGCTAGGACGTAGTTTGAATCCAAAATCTATTCCTGGTTCTATGTTTTTTTTTCCTTTTATTTAGTTATTACTTGGGGGTTGATACATATGTCATATTATTCCACGGTTCAATCTCATCAGACACAATTATATTATTGCTTCCATAGTCAGTTTCCCAACATGCTTTTCCTTCTGGATCACATTGATGTTGTTTCCCTTTTACCCCCTCCCACCCTCCCATGCCGCCATACCCTTGTTCTTTTTGCTGACCCTATAGACTCATGAATTCTAGCTTTCATTTACCAAAATAACAAACACAAATTGCACATCGTTTAGTTTCACTTCTGGTTTCGCCTCCCTCTTGGATGCTAAGTGTTTGTGTGAGAGAATTTTAAGCAGTTTAAAAATTTGTTGGTTTTTTTCTTAGGTACCATAGAGTCGGTTATGACTCATAACGACCCTATCAAAACACTGCCCAGTCCTGCGCCGTTCTCCTAATTATTCCACATTTGACCCTATTGTTGCAGCCACTGTTTTAATCTGTCATATTGAGGGTCTTCCTCTTTCTTGCATCACTCTTCTTTTGCAAGCAGGATGTCCTGCTCCAGGGACTGGTCTCTTCTGACAACATGTCCAAAGTATTTAAGATAAATCTCATCGTCTTTGCTTCTAAGAAGCGCTCTGGCTGTACAACTTTCAAGATAGACTTGTTTGTCCTTTTAGCTGTCCATGATGCTTTCAATATTCTTCTCCAGGACCAAAATTCAGATACATCTATTATTTATTTCAATCTTCCTTATTCATTGTACAACTTTCACATGAATATGAGAAAATTAAACATCATGGCTTGGGCCAGATTCACCTGAGTCTTCAAAGTAACATTCTTGCTTTGCAACAAATTAAAGAGGTTTTATGCCCCAAATTAATCCAATGAAATGAATTATTTAATCTCTTCAACTGCTGCTTCATGAGCATTGATTGTGCATCCAAAGAAGACAAAGTCCTTTTCTCCTTTTGTCATGATGGTCTAGGATTTTGGTCTTCTTTACATTGGTTGTTAACCCTACTTAAGGCTGCAATCCTCAATCTTCATCAGCATTTCAATCCTCCCTTTTAGCAAGCAAGATTGTGTCATCTGTGTATCACAGGTTGTTGATAAGCCTTCCTCCTATCCTGACGCCACATTGTTCTCTGATGATTTGCTCTGCATAGAGATTGAATAAAGATGGTGAGAAGATACAACCCTGGCGCGCCCCTTTCCTCATTTTAAGTCATGCAGTATTCCCCTGCTCTGTTCCCATAACTGCCTATTGATCAGTGCACAAGTTCCACATAAGCACAATGAAGTGTGACTGAGTCCTGTTCTTAAGGCTATCCATAGTTTACTATCGCCCAGACACTGTCAATTGCCGTAGCATAACCAAGAAAACATCTTTCTAGTATTCTGTGCTTTTTGCCAAGATCCTTCTGACATGAGCAGTGATGCCCCTTGGTCCTCGTCCTCTTCTGCTCCCTCTCAATGTACCGCTGCAACTGCTGGGGAATCGTCAGTAAAATTTTACTTGTGTTTGATATTGGTCTCTATTTTATAGTGAAACCATTAGTTTGAGCATACTTTCGAGCCCCTTTTCTTTGCAATGGGTATGAATAAGGGTCTCTGTCCAAGTTTCCCAGCATAGACAGGTGAGTGCTTCCAATGCTCCATCAGCTTGTTGAGACATTTCGGTTGGTATTTCCTGAATTCCTAGAACCTTGTTTTCAGATCATGCTTTCCGTGCAGTTTGAACATCTTTCTTCAGTACCCTTAGCTCTTGCTCATATGCCACTTCCTGCAATGGTAGAATGTTGACACTACTTCATTTTTGTACAGTGACTTGATGTATTCTTTCTATATTCTTTGGATGCTTCCTGCATCATTTAATATTTTGCCCACGGACTGTCTTTTCTTAATAAATCATTTTATTGGGGCTCATATGGCTCTTATAATAATTCATACATCTTATGGTCACCATCATTTTGAAAACATTTCCCTTCTACTTGAGCCTGCAATCAGGACTCTTTTTTACCCTCCCTCCCCCACTCTCCTACCCTCATGAACCCTTGATGAATTATAAATTGTTTATTTTCATGTGTTCATCCTGCTCAGGGGCGGTGGAGTTGTATGTTGATCATGATGATTGTTTCCCCCCTTTCTCCCTTCCCCTACCTTCCTCCCTACCTTCATGGTGTCCTTTGCTATTTCTATTGCCAGTTGTTGTAGAGATTGCCGTATCGTTTTCCATAATGATTGTACATATTTATAACCCCACAAGCAGTGTATAAGTGTTCTGATCTTTCTGCATCCTTTCCAGCAGTTGCTGTTCTCTGGGTTGTTTTTTTTTTTTTTTTGAATCGGGCTTTTGAATAAGACATTATTTCATCATTATATTGGTTTGTATCTCCCAGATGGCTAGTGATCATGATTATTTCCTCATATGTTTGTTAGCCACTTGAACGTATCCTTTATAAATTGTCTATTCATGCCCTCTGCTCAACTTTTAATTGAATTTCTTTTTAAGTTATTGAAGTATTACAGATTTCTATAGATCTTAGTAATTAGCTCCTTTTACATTTTGTCATTGCTAAATTTTTTTCTAGTCTCTCATTTTACTATTTTGTTGAACTATTTTCATGTGTACTAGTGTTTTTTTTTTTTTTTTTTTTTTTTTTTGTGGGCATCGCTGCCTCTGGTGGTCGTGGGCACTACCCAGCCGCCGCTGGATTTGAACCGCCAAGCCTGCGGGCTGCAGTTCCGCACTCAACCACTTACGCCACCGGGGCTCAGCCCTAGTGTTTTGTTTTTAATGAGTCCTAGTGACATTCTTTGTCTTGCACTTTGTGTACTTGCTTTATTATATTTTGGAGTCCATGTATACCCTAAAATAAGATCCTTAAGTCTGTCCCCATTTTCTCAGGGATTCTTACAGCTCTGGGATTTACATTTAAGTCTCTAATCCATCTTTAATTAGTTTTTGTGCATGGGGCAAGATATGGGTTTTATTTCATTGTTATGCAAACAGACCCAATTTTCCAACACCATTTGTTTAAAAGGGTGTCCCTTTCTCATATAATCTTTTTTTGTGCTTTGTCAAGAATCAGTTGTCTGTGGTAGATGCTTTTACTTCTAGATTTTCTATCCTGTTCATTGGTCTATATATCTATCTTTGTACCTGTACCACGATATTGTGACCACTGTGGTTGTCTGGTAGGTTTTGAGGTCAGGTAATGTAAGACCTCCTACTTGGTCTTTCTTTCTTTTTTTTTTTTCGGTGGTGGTGGGTGGGTGGGGGTGTTCCTTGCTTATCCTGAACTTCTTCCCGCTCAATATGCAGTTGGATATTATTTTTTTCCCATTTATTTAAAGAATTGGGGGGTTAAATCAATTTTTTGCAGTCCTTTTGCAGTCATTTTGTGTATGTTTGCTTTCTTTTTCCTTTTTAAAAAATTGCTGTCTTTATTCCTCTTCTATTTCTGTGTTCTTTTAAGTGCTTCTCTCATTGTATTGGTTTCTGGGTGGTTGTATCCTGTCTGATCCTCTTAGATTAGCCTGTTTTGTTGTTGATTCTCTTGTCATAGTGATATATGTAGTATTGGTTGTAATAATATTCTTTTTATGAATTCCTTTAGTTTTTAATGTGTGGAACTACCTATATTACTCCCTCATATTTGAGGAATAATTTTGCTGGATATAGAATTCTTGATTGACAATTGTTTTCTTTCAGAATTTTATATGTCTCACTTCTTTATCTTCTTGTTTACATAGTTTCTGCTGAGAAGTCCAAGCTTGTACTTATTGGTTTTCCTTTGTAGGTGACTTTTTTTTTGCTAGCTTCTCTTAGGCTTCTGTCATTTACATTGAAATTGGAGAGTTTTATTACAATATGTAATGATGTTTTCTTGGGGTTCTGCCTTATATGGGTATCTCTCAGAATCTTGAATGGTTATTTTTCTCCTCCTTTATGATAGTGGAGAAATTTTCTTCAATAATTTATGGTACTAGTTCTTTGTAGAATTGTTTGTTTATTTGTGGTTGGGAATACTAATAAGACATACGTTGTTTCTTATGATAGTGTTCCACATCATTTTTATGATTTGTTTTGATTATTTCATTATTTTATTTTATTTTTTGGGGGGGGTATCACTGCCCTCTGGTGGCAGTTGAAGGCCCAGCCTTGCTCCTGGAGAGCTGCTGCTGGATTTGAACTGCCAGCCCAGAGGACTGCAGTCCCACGTACAACCAATACACCACCAAGGCTCAGCCCTTCATTATTTTATTTTATTGAAGGTTCTTGTAGCTCTTATCACAATCCGTACACATATCCATTGTGTCAAACACATCTGTATATATGTTATCATCTTTTTCAAAATGGTTTCTTTCTACTTGAGCCCTTGGTATCTGCTCATTTTCATCCTCCCTCCCCCACTCTCCCTCATCTCTCCTTGGTAATTTTTAAATTCTTCTCTTTTTTTCATATCTTACACCGACTACTGTCTTCCTTCACCCACTTTTCTGCTGTCCATCCTCCTGGGAGGAGGACAATATGTCAATTATTGTGATCAGTTCCTCCTTATCTCCCTCCCCTCTTTCCTTCTCCTCCTAGTATTGCTGGTCCTGTATTTGTTCTGAGGTGTTTATCTGCTCTGGATTCCCTGTGTTGCAAGCTCTTATCTGTACCTGTATACATCCTCTGGTCTAGTTAGATTTGTAAGGTATCATTGAGGTCATGATAGTTGGGGAGGGGGGGCACATTAAAGAAGTACAAAGTTTTGTTTCATTGTGCTCTACTGCACCCTGACTGACTCATCTTTTCCTTGTGACCCTTTTTAAGGGGATGTCCAACTGTCTACAGATGGACTTTGGATCTCCACTCTTCACTCCCCCTCATTCCCATTGATATGATTTTGTTTGTTTGTTTTGGATCTTTGATGCCTGACACCAGATCCCATCAGTACCTCATGATCACACAGGCTGGTGTACTTCTTTCATATGAGATTTGTTGCTTCTAAGCTAGGTGGCCACTTTTTTATCTTCAAGTCCTTAAAACCCCAGACACTGTATCTGTTGATAGCTGGGCACCATCAACTTTCTTCACCACATTTGCTTGTCTTCAATAATTATGTCAGGGAAGGTGAACATCACAGAGTGCCATGTTAGTAAACAAAGTGTTCTTGCATTGAGGCCTAATGTCCACGTGTTGCTGTCATACTTATAAACATATGTACATAGATCTATTCTCCTACCATTATATATGTGTATACACACATACATACATACATATGCTTATATTTAGACCTCTGTAAATGTCCTTTGACTCTCAGTTCTTTCCTCTATTTCCATTTGCTTTCCTTTTGTCCCACTATCATGTTCAGTCTTCATTCAGGTTTTGGTAATTCCTCTTAGCTACATTATCCTTGATTAAGCGCCCCCAAGCATCTTATGCCCTCCTTGCCATCAATTTTAGATCACTTATTCTTCCCTTGTCCCTGGGTTTGTTGACACCCCCTTCCTTTATTCCACCTACCCCTCTCCCACGCCCTACCCTCCAGCCATCGGTCCCATTGTTCTCTCCTTTGGTTTGTTCATCCCACCTATCTTGTCCAGATAGACATGCATAGACAATAATGCACTGCAAAGCAAAACATAACAAAAAAAGAAGACAGCCACAAGATGGCAGGTATCAAGGCTCCCTGAGCTCATCAAAATCAGTAAACAGTTTCTGGATGGAGTAGAAGTATCAATGGAACTTGCTGGTTCCTGGATAGTCCAGGATAAAGTTTTTAAGGAACTGAACCTCCTTGAGAAGATTGCCGAAATTCTATTGCAGCTCAACTTGTTCAGCCGAAAAGAAGCTTTAGAAGAGATCGCTTCCACTGACCTAAAGTTCCTGTTGGTTCCAGCATTTCAAGGAGCCCTCGCCATGAGAGAAGTCAACCCCAGCAAGTGCCTAGATCATTTGCAATGGGCTAGAGAATGCTTTCTAAACTGCTTAACCCAGTGCCATTACTGTCTTGTGGAGATTGAGCTGCTCAAACCCAAGAACAACTTGGCTGAAAATAATACTGGTTCCTCCATGGCCTGTCCTAACCTTGTTGCTTTGGCTTCTCAAAGACTGGCTATGACAGAGAGCTACAGGCAGGAGAAGGAGATGGAGCACAGGTTATCTGTACTGAGGTCTGCTGTGGAAAGTGGTCAAGCTGATGATGGGAACATTCATGAATGTTACCTCCTTCGTCTTCGGATGTGGATTGGGATCAGCTTGAAAAAGATTGAGAGCATTGACCAAGAGATAAAGATTCTGAGAGGAAAAGATAACCTCAAACAGGGCATCACTTCTTACTCATCTCCTCAGGACAGACCACCATTGAAGCCCTTCATTCTCACTCTGGACAGGGCCCACGTCCAGGTATTTGGAGCTGGTTATGCAAGCCTGGCAGCTATGATAGTGCATAACTGGAATGGTCAGTCTCAGAAATATAGAGCAGTACCAGATCAGGGAATAGCCAAGACAAAAATCAGAGTTCAAAAATGCAGCTTAGCAACAGGAAGACCAGGAAGAAAAGGTGGAAGAAGATGATGAGGAAACAGTGCTTAGAGCCTGGAAGAGGGATGACTGGAAAGATACCCATCCTAGGGATGATGGCTAATTGTCCCATGGCAAGATGGAACTAAAGGAGCTGACATCTTTATCTCCAAGGAAAGCTGTACCGCTTTCTCCACTCTGGGCTCCTGCTTGAGCTGTAGACAACAAAAGTAAAGACAATTCATCTTGCTTTATGTCCAATAAAGTGTCAAATGATGTATTTGTACTCTAGGGATCAGCCAATGATCTTGTTTCAGCATTATCATCCTCATCATGATGAGGAATCAATTTCTTAAGTGGAATGAAATGGCTCTGTATAATCAATGGCTGTATGAATTATCTGTGAAAAAAAACACTAAAAAACCCTTCTATCACATGAGCCTCTGCAAGAAAAAAGGAGACAGAAAAATAAATCAATAACAACTAATGTAACAGAAGAAAAGAAAGAAAGAGAAAAAGAAAGAACAGTAAAAACAGAGAAGGCATCAAATAGTTCCAAGTATGTCTATTGACCTTTATGAGTGTTTTCCAGTCAAGCCTGCTGGTGTACCATGCCCTGGCCCCAAAGACCACCTTTGGTATTCCTTGGGGACTTTGTTGCTTTGCTTCCCTTGCTGCTTCGCCGTATGCCCTTCGTGCTTCAATCCAGTGTGGTGGGGTGGGATGAGGCACATATCAGACATGTTCCCAGTGCTGTTCCCCTTAGCGCTGTGTCAGTGAGGGATGTTGTGTCTCATTATGAGGCCAGCCCTGTGATCCTCCTCTCTGTGCATTGGCTGTTCTGAGCCAGAATATTGTCCTCAGGGCTTGGTGGGCTGGGGTGTGTTCCACCCTCTCCTTACTTCCTGTTTTGCTCCCCTCTTCCTGAGCTGTAACTTCAGTGCTACCCTCTGAAGTGCATTCCTCTGGGGTGGGGGTGGGCATGTCCACATAGTTGTAATTGCCCCCTCCCCCCACCCCACGCAGACTTCTCTATTGGTTCCCGGCTTCCTGCCTCTATGTTGCATTCATGTTTTGGTGTGCTGTGTTGAAGTCTGGTTACTCTTTCCTTCTCTTGGTGGAGATGTAAACAACATCTTCTTCTTGGGTGGGTTAGTGCCTTATTCCCCTGCTACCCCACCTGTCTCTCTCTGTCTCTCCCCTCTCCCCAACCCCCACCCCAACACACACACCTTTCTAGTTGACTGACTTAAATATCCCTGGGTTGGGTTTGGTACTTGTCATAGTACCTAGACCTCACCCCAGGAATGTATGTATATGGTAGCTGATTATTTCATTCTTTTTGTTGATTGTTTCTTTCATTGATTTTAGTCAGAGTGATTGATTGTCTTTGGGCTACTAGTTAGATTTTCTTTTTCTTTCATTCTGTTCCTCAGGTTTTTTGCTATGTTGGTTAATTCTGTATCTCATTGTTTACTTTGACCATATTTTCAGAAGAGACCAAATCCTGCAAAAGGACATCATGTTTGGTAAAGTACAGGAGCAACTAAGGAGAGTAAAGCCCTCACTGAGATAAACTGACCCAGAGGATGCAACAATGGGTCTCAACCACAGGAAACATTGTCAGGATGGCACAGTGTTGGACAGTGTTTCATTCTCTTGTGCATACAGCCACGAATGGGTCAGAACACATAACAACAACAACATTGTCTATCTTCTGAGATTCCTTTTGGTTTAAGGGTTTTCTTTCTTTTTTGGGGGGCATCACTGCCCTCTGGTGGTGGGAGTAGGAGGACCAGCCTTTGCTCCTGTGGAGCTGGAATTGAACCTCCATCCCAGTGGACCGCAGTCTCACGCACAACCACTCCGCCACTGGGGATCAGTCCGGTTTAAGGGTTTTTGTTTTTAAATTTACCCCCCAGTTCTCATGAGTGTTCCCCACATAGCTTGATGTGTGTGATCAGCCTTCTGAAATATGATTCTGGGAGCTGCAGGATCTCTTCTTCAGTGTACTCACTTGCATTGGAGTGATTTTCAGTTGTCTGTGTTTTGTCGTTGTTGTTGTTGTTGTTGTAACTTGAGAAGGGGGTGTTACTGTGGCTGACTGCTATTTCTTCAGCATTGTGATACATCTGTGTGAGCTTTTGGATTGCTTAGAGGGAGTTGGCTCTAGTTAATGACATCAGAGAGTCTAATAGATGATTTAATGCATATGGTGATATAAGGGGAAAAAGCGGAGAGAGATGGGTAAGTGGGGAGAGTGTATGGGAGAGAAAAGAGAATAAATTAAAATTAGTGATAATAACAATAAGCAGGATAGGCAGCAAAATTTTTAAGTAATGGGAAAATGTGTTTTAAGAGGGGCAATCAGAACTACTTTTATGGAAACATTTCATAAGCAAAAAAGAGAGTTAAAAGGGATCATGGATGGATATGCAGGGCAAAGGAAGGTCAAAAGAGACAAAACACTCAGGTGTGGCTAGGGTGTGGGTGCAGCAATGCTGTTTCCATGACATCATGAATATGGGTGCGTCTGTACACTCAGTGGAAAAAATAGATTCCAGTGGGTGTGCTGGAATCTACATGCCTGCTGGTTATGCCTCAGGAGAAATTTGTATTCTCAGGAGGGTGAGGTCACATGGAGGATGACACTGGAAGCATGATGGGAGAGAACTAGATAAAAAGTATATTGTGCTAGAACAAAAGTACAAAAAAATGAAGCTGTTAGAATAATGTAAGAAATAAACCTGCTCCTCAGATAATATTATTTCATGGAGGAGGTAATACAGATGGGCAGGGAGAGAACCAGAGTACAAAGCAGGAAATGAAGAAGGAAAAAGAAAGGAAAAAAGTAAAGCTTGGGTACTGATTATCTCCCTACCACGCTGGCCAAATGATCTGCTATGCTCCATAGCATTCCATGAGGAATGAGGTTTGGCTGGCAGTCTTCCCTCGTGAGCGAGGAAAAATTGGCTGTGCCAGGGTGGAGTGCAGCTCACAGAAGCAACTCCTGCAGCTAGTCAATGATAAAAGGGAAATTTGTCAGCAAGAGTTGCTGCTTTCTCACTTTTACAAACTTGGATTTAATAGCTTCTGGAACCTCTCTCAGAGTCGTTGAGGATATCTTCCCATACTTGTTATCTGGTGACTATGTTCCTGAGATATCTTGTTTAATATTTTGGGGTCCTTTATAGACAATTGGTTGCCTATAGGCGGGTGCATTTCCTTTATGTGTTCTATTATGTCCCATGGGTCTCTGGCTCTGTCACCATACTAGCACCAGGCAGTTTTGACTACTGTGGTTTTGTAATGTTTTAAGATCAACAAGTGTAAAGCCTCCTGTTTTGCTCCTCTTTTGAAGGAGTTAATTTGCTTGTTCTGGGTTTCTTTCCTTGGTAATTCATTTCTCAGTGTCTGTAAAGAAAATGAAGTTGGTCTTTGAATCAGAACCACGTTATGTTTATAGATTTCTGTAGTTATTATGACATTTTCACTATAGTAAGTCTTTATCCATTAAAATGGCTTTTTGAATTTTGTTATAGTGGAATTTGGGGGGGCTATAGAGCTTTTAATTTCCTTGGTTAGGTTTGGTGATTTATTTATTTGCCATCTTTTTATTTTTAGTGTATTTTTTGTCTGTAAGTTTAAAGTGTATCTCTTATAGGCATGAAAGAAGACAATACTAGTAATGATAATGTAGATCAGATAAAAGTAAGAAAGGAAAGACCACCAACAATATTTTAAAAATCAGAGAAGAAATTTCTGTCATAGAACAAGTGAGAAACATTGGAGCTTAGAGCACGTTGAGGTGGGCCAAAAGGAAGGTCAATTGACCAAGTATATTATGCTATTGTTAGATCCACTATAATCAAGTTTACAATAATCTTTGACATTAAGCTGTTTGAGTTCCTTACCTTTAGCAAGAGGGGGGGTCTGTTGGAGGCTTAACCTGACTAGATACTCTGCAGATGGAGTTTGGGCTCTCACTGTCCTCCATAGACTTCTACAACTTTGGGTGTTCACAACTTAAGCGCTGATACTTTTCCCTTCACCATATATGGATGTTGTTGTCATCTTGGGATCACACAGGCTGGTGTGTTTCTTTTGTGTAGACTAGGTGACGCCTCACTTAGATGGCTGCTTGTTTGGATGCAAACCTTTAAGAGCCCAGACACGATTCCATCTGCTTTCTTCACCACATTCTGCTGTAGCACCCCTATCTTCAGTGATCTCTTCTTGAAGGCAGGTATTGAGCTAGACTATAAGAACTAAGTGTTCTTGGTTTGGGGCTAGAATTCTGCGTGAGTCAAGAATCCATTCATGCATCAATGGGTTGTGAACTACTCTAGTTTACTTTGACAGTCATATAATGACAAACGCAAAGCCAAGAAGAAAGCAAGCATGCACACACAAAAAAACCCCAAACAATACCCAACCCCCTCCTGAAAACAGACAAACATTGCCAGTTGCCCCCGGGGTATAAGGTGATTGCATTGCTAACATTAATAATTTATCCAGTGGCATACAATTTAAGGTAATGATGACATGAGGAGTTTATGTAAGTATAGTTCAACTGTGAAATATAATATAAGAATTGTTGCTATGTACAGATTGATTTCTTCATTAATTGAGCTTTGTTTACATTGAGCATAGGGTTGGTACAAGGGAAATTTTTGCTATAGCATTTCATGCAAGATCAGATTAATATTAATGCAAGGAAGCATAGAGGTGTTAAATATAAGGTGGTTCTGGATCCCCTTTCATTGGACACTAAGTCAGGGGTCCCACCCAAAGTCCAATGATTGTCATTTCCACAGTCTTGGGATGATCATTTTTTGCTTCCTCTCCTATCAGGGAATTTGATTCCTAAGCCCAAGATTATAGGTAGTTTTGAGGTTGAACCCAGTTTGTTCAGTTGAGCTTCCTATTGAACCCTTCTGGCATGACCCTTGGAGCATACTGTGTTTGTGGTAAGGCCAGCATCTAAAGATGTCATAGTGTTTACTCCGTGGTGTGGTTTACCAAGAGTTGGGTAGAGACATATTTGAAGTGTCTACTGAGCACAGAAGTAGGTTTAGTCTCCCCTTAGATTCTCTACAGTTTTTGCTGAGCATCTCTCCCCAGTGTGAGTCTGCTCCTTCCCAGTTACCCACCATGGCCACCAATGGAAATATCAGTGCCTCCTCTGAAATGCAGATGCTCCCCTCCCACTCACCCCCCCCCCCCCCCTTATCTTGATTTTGCAGGAAGGCTCTCTTCTCATTACTGTGGAGAGCCTGCTGATTTGTCCCAGCCTTTTGTCACTGTCATATAGCAGGGGTCCTCAAACTGTGGCCCCAGGCCACATGTGACCCACCAAGGACACTTATCTGGACCGCCAAGTGTTTTTGCTGCCACTGCTTGTTGTGCTTAGCAACTGACTCATCTCAGCCCTGCAGTGAATTTGCTCATAGTTTGTTGATTTTTTTTTTTTTTTTTTTAGCTATAGTCTGGTCCTCCAACAGTCTGAGGGACAGTGAACTGGCCCCCTGTTAAAAAGTTTGAGGACCCTTATTATATATTATCATGTGGATTCTTGAAGGAGTGACCCCTGCTGATGGGCTACTCTTTCTAGGTAGTTCTTATTAAGTGCATATAGGGGTGAGGTTGGGGGATTTGATGTGTGAGTCATGGCTGGTAGGAAGACATTCTAATTCTTTGGGAATTGGTTTTTAAGACTTGTTAATTTATGCTTCTCCTTTATAGTAGTGGACTCATACAATATCTGCACTCAACATAATGATGTCCAGGTCCTTCCATGTCATGAAGTATTTGATGCTTTTGTCACTGTTTTTAGGGAAACATAGTATCCTACTGGGTGTATGTAGTGTAGTTTATTAAATGCATAGTACTAAAAACACAATTCCACAGTCCACCAGGTGTGGTGCTAAGTTCAGAATGAAGCCACAGAGGCTTTGAGAACCAGACCTCAGCTCCCAGCAGTCAATTCTCCCTTTGCGTCCCTTCTATGCCAGCCTCAGTGTATATTGTTGTTGGGTGCCATTGAGTTGGTTCTGACCCCTAGCCACTATATGCACAACAGAGCGAACTGCTGCCAGGTTGTATGTGAGCCCCACAGTGATTCCTAGACCTGAGCCCATTGTTACAGTCATTGTGTCCATCCATTCTGTCAAGCATTCTTTTGCTGTCCCACTGTTTTACGAAGCATGATGTCCTTCTCCAGGGACTTGTCTCTTGGCAACATGTCCAAAGGGTGTGAGATGATCATCTATCAGCACCCCTAATCAGGCAGATATGGACAAAGCAGCATTGAGTAAGGACTGGTGAAGCATAACAAGACGTTCCTCCCCATCGAAAGTGAAGAAAGAAATGG
Source organism: Nesogale talazaci (assembly GCA_004026705.1). Taxonomy (NCBI): domain Eukaryota; kingdom Metazoa; phylum Chordata; class Mammalia; order Afrosoricida; family Tenrecidae; genus Nesogale; species Nesogale talazaci. The sequence goes on along the minus strand of PVJH01016869.1, from coordinate 267 downwards.
TCAATGTTATAAAGGCTGTGATTCAAATCATCTCCCTAGTTCTACATTCTGCTGTCTCCCAAGCAGCGTCCCAAGTCTGGAGTCTCTAGCCAGGTCTTCAGGTCACCCCCTCTGGCTTCCCTCTGTTATCCTGTTCATCATCCAGTCTCTGGACATAGTGGCATAGCTCTGAGAGGTTGCTTCAACACCAGTAGATGCTGACTGACAGAGAGATGGCCAATAGCATCTTTGGTCTAAACAGAAGCCAGGCCCAATCTTTTCTATCAG
>PVJH01016868.1:0-49323 GCA_004026705.1 Nesogale talazaci | reverse complement strand
TCTTGTTTTTCTGGTTCTGGTTATCCCTGGCACCTAGCCCATCACAGCTCCTTAAACGTGTGTTGAATAAGTGATTATAGGAATGTGTTAGTCTGGGTACATTAGAGAGACAATCCACAGAGCTCACGTATAAGGGGGAGGCTTTCTTTGTTTTTGTTTTGGGGCATCACTGCCCTCTGGTGGTGGGAGTAGGAAGCCCAGCCTTTGCTCCTGTGGAGCCGCTGCTGGAATTGAACCTCCGTCCCAGTGGGCCGCAGTCCCGCGCACAACCACTACGCCACCGGGGCTCAGCCAAGGGGGAGTTTTATAAAAAAGGCCAAGGGTACATCAAGAAAGCATCCCAACCCAGTGCTGTCCAAGCCTACAAGTCCGACATTAGCCCATGTATCTGACACCGATCAATAAAATCCTCCTCAATCTCACAAAACACACAGTGAGGCAAACTGAATCAGTGAACATGTCAGTATCTCAGCGCTAGCAGGGGTCTCTACGCGGCTGCTCCAGCACCCAGGGCTGCATCAGGGTAGGTCCATGTGGCTTCTCAGGGATGTCTTGCAGGAAGTGAGCCTTGCCAGCTGAAGCAGGGAACTGGCTAAGACAGCTGCACCCTGGTCCAACCATCAGAGAGCAAGAGACCTGAGAACTAGAAAGGCAAGGCTCACAGAACCATTTATTTCCCTGCCCTGCAATTAATCCCACACGTGTTTATCAGCCAGGTTGGCACAATAATCTTTAACTATCTCAATTCCTTGCTTACACGCTCACTGATTCAGCTTTCCTCCTGCAGTTGGCATCGTTGCATGTGTTTTGTGAGGTGGAGGAGGACTTTGTGGATCAATGTTGGACATATGGGCTAATGTTGGACTTGTAGGCTTGGGCAGCACTGGGTTGGGATGTTTTCTTAATGTACACTTACCCTATATATAAAGCTCTCCCTTATACATATGAGTTTCTGTGGATTTGTTTCTCTGATGTAAGGAATCACTGGATGCCTTGGCAAAGGGAGGCAGTGATAGGTCAGTGTGGCATTACCATGGAGAAAGTGTGCCTGCCTTTAGAGCCCCCACCGGGCAGAGGTACCAAGAGAGAAGCGAGATATGAAAAGTAAAAGTCCTGTCTCATATGTCACTGAACTTCATCCGGATGAAGCTGGTCAGGTGGCACAAAGTTTATCGCCGGTGTTCAGCTTCTCATCCACCTGTCTGGGCCCCCAACTCTCATGGTGATGTCTTATCTGATGGTTTGATTTCTACCCCCATTTACAGCTGGGGGTGGGGAAGGAGAGAAGCCTGATTCTAGACTGCCTCTGCTCACACGTCAGGCCTAGCCTTTGCCAGCTGCTCTCTGACCTCTCTCTTCTGGGGCTGTCTGTAGCTCTCTCTGACATCCCCAGGCCTGATGCTGAACAACATCAAAAAGTCCAGGCTAGCCAGCACCCCTTTGCGCTTGGGTGCCCCCTTCAATCAGATATGCCTTCACCTCCTCCTTGGGATGCCCCCAAAGGTCGGCTGCCTCTTCTTCCCCTCTGCCCACTCCCACCCTGGAGTTGGAGGGCAGAGCGGGTATGTGGGGGGAGAGCTCAGGCTTGGGCCTGGCAGCCCCGTTTCCTCAGCTGTCAATGGAAAGAATAGCAGTATCTCACAGGAAAGGTACAGTTCAGTGAGATCACTCAACAGATGCGCCAGACAATGGGGGTTCCTTTCCCTTCTGTTTTGGGGCCCTACCTGTTTCTAGATTTATCTCTGGCCCTGCACTGACTGTGGCAATCCAGAGTTCACAGAGCCTCAGCGTTTGAGAAATTGCTTGGTTGCGGGGCAAAGGTGTCATTCTGAAAGCTGAAGCACGCTCTCCTGAGAGACCCCTCTTGTCTAAGCAGGACAGTGAAGGGAGCTGTTAGCCCGAAGTCCCTGGAAGGAGATGGTCTGGTACCACACAAAGACCCGACAGAGCTCAAAGGTGGGAGGAGAGGGCATGCATTCTGCTCCCCCAAAGATTTAAACACTGTTAGGAAGCGTCATCAAGGCGTGTTCCTGCTGACACGCGTGGGCCAACGAGCTGAAGCAATGCAGGGGAAAATGAAGGGCAGGGAAATTGGAACTTCACTTTCATGGACTGATCTTTGGTGACTGGACATTACGCTCGTACCGAAGACAGCTCCTGGAGGGACAGAAGAGCGCCTCCTCACCTGGTCCCAGTGACGGCCACTTTCTGCTCCATAAGCACATGGCAGCATCCTTCCGAAAAGAGAGGTGTTCCAGGAGGCTGGCAAGTCCCTTCGGTTGTTGCAGTCTCCCACCCTTTCACTTGCTTTCATTTCTGACTCTTTCTCTGTCACCTCTTGTCCATTTACCAAACCACCAGGATCAATTCCAGCACCTGCTGGCTCACTCTGTGTGAGAGCCGCCCTGCAGGATGGGGTTGGACTTGCCCAGGGGCTTCCCAGGTGGGACCTTGACAGAGCAGGCTGCCTCAGCTTCCCGTTAAAGAGCATCGGGTGGCTTTGGAGGAGCTGATCTTGAACTTCCCTGACCAGCCCAGCAAGGAACCATGCCAGCACAGGGCTCCCTCTCACCGGGCCAAGTAAAGGGACAGTCAGCGGGAGCTGCCTCCACCTCTAATTCCGCTCAGATCTAACCTCCCGAGGAAGGAAGGGCGGGAGGCAAGAAGGAACCAAAGAGACTGGAAGACTCCCCAGAGTGATCCTCCAAGACAGAAATGCTTACTGCTACTGTGTTGTCAATGCACCGCTTCAAAGGACCGTACAGATGGAAGAAGGCACGCCAATTTTGCCGGAACCACTCAGTGCCGGAACCACACCCTTGTCCTTTCAAGACCACTGAGTTTAGTCCTCTTCTCCTTCCATCCCTCAGCATCACCTATAGCAGTGGTTCTCAACCTGTGGGTCACAACCCCCTTGGGGGGTGTGGGGGGGGCGACCCTTTCAGGGGGGTCACCCAAGACACCCTTTCAGAGGGATTGCTTAAGACCGAGCTTTCCGATGGTCTTAGGACCCGAGACACTGCTCCTCTACGCATCTCCAGGCGGGTCCACTCACATGCAGCTGTGCTGATGTGGGGAGAAAGACGTTATCTCCACCTTCGCACCGATGCACCCACGTTGACTTTTTACACGTACTGTGGCACGATGTAACAATGTAGCTTACTGCTGTTCTGCTAAACCTGTTACCCATGCTGCACAATGCTTCAAGACAAAGTTTCATTTATCTGTCGTTAGGCATAGCTATTTTACAATATGTAATTTCATATCGTTCTGGGATTCATCACTAAGCTTTAGTGATGTCATTTGTAGCAATGAAAACACATCCTGCCTATCAGATATGTGCACAATCACAGTGATGAAGTAGCAGTGATGAGAATAACTGTATGGTTGGGGGTCACCACAATGTGAGGAAGCGGAAAGCATGAGGCAGGTGGAGAACCACTGGCCTACAAGCAGTCAGGCAGAAGGCTGGCGCGGCTTCGCGACATGGAGCTGTGGTTGTCAGCTGCTCTCGATTTGGGTGAGCCCAGGGACCGCAGACTGGAAGGGCCTTGTCCAGGCTGCTGGCTTCAGGGGAGCGGATGCACCAGCCTTTCCTTCCTTGGCTTCCTGGGGGGAACATCTGATGATGACAAGTATCAACCGTTCGTGCCTCTCAGTTCCTTTCCCTAAAGATCCCACCGTTCAGTTGGGGGAACAAGGGTATCCCACGTGGCCCAGAGAACGACATGGCAAACAGTGCCACAAAGGTGCTATGGGGGACACTGAGGAATGGGTGCCTCATGCTCTCAAAAGCAAGGACGCGCTTTAGCTGTGCATTAAAAGGCGGGTCCAGGGCTGAGCCCCGGTGGCGTAGTGGTTGTGCGCGGGACTGCGGCCCACTGGGATAGAGGTTCAATTCCAGCAGTGGGGCTGGGCCTCCTACTCCCACCACCAGAGAGCAGTGATGCCCCCCCCAAAATAACAAAAAAAACCCAAAAACCCTCCCCCCCAAAAGGTGGGTCCAAGTTGACTGAATTGACAGCATGCTCAGAAGACTTCCTAAAGGGACGGATGAATGCGTGCAGAGGCTCGGACCCACCGTCAGCTCGTGGGTGAAGATTGGCTTGGAGACTCAGCTGGGTGGGAAGACAAGGTCTTCGGGGAAGTGACAGGAGCTGGAAATTGCTAGGTAGGCTCCAAACGAGCTTGTATTTACCGAGCACCTAGTAGGCACTAGGCGCTCTGGGAGTGAGACCATGGTGGTCCCTGCCCTCCGAGGACACAGACATCAGAAAAGAAGCCAGGCTGCAAGTCCGCTGAGTGCCAGGTGGGGGCCTTCTCTTGAACAGCGTGTGGTTGAATACGGTCGCTCCCCCGCTGACAACCACGGACGCTGGGAGAGTGTCCATAAAGGAGCCCCTTCCCGCTCAGCGGGACGGCGGAGGAAGCTTACCCTGATGGGTGTGGGTCACACTAGACTGGGGGGCTCAGGAAGGCAGCAGACTGGGGTAGCATTTGGGTTCTGTGGGACAATTTGGGTCCTCCATGCTGGAGACGCCTGTTCAGTTCTCGGGCAATAGGCCTCACGTGCAGTCCTCCCCCATCGGTCTGCTGCAGGAGGTTTCACTATGCTGCCACCCAGCCTTCAGCACGCAGAATATCCTGACTCCCAGTGGGGGAGGGAGAAAGGCCTGATTGCCTGAGAAAACCTGACCCACCACAAGGGTCTGATCCATCATCGACTGTGGAGGTGACTCAGGACAGGAAAGTACCACTTGAAAGCAGCTGCCACCACCATCCTACAGTCAAAGTCTGGAAGGACCCCTGCGAGGGAGGAGGGCTTCCATCAGGAGCTGATCTGGCCAGACAGCCCCACTCAGACGCCACAGCCCAGACCCCTTGTTTGGCCCGGAACTAGCCGGCGTCCAAGATGAGCCAGTGTTCTGCAAATTCACGGATGCTTCCTTGGCAGGCCGAGGTGTGCGAGAGAGGCACTGGTTTTCCTTCACCCTCAGCGTCGGTTTCAGACCTGCCTCTCGGTCCTCGGTGAGACATGATCTCTACACGGGGTCTGGGTTTCTAAAACGGTCGCAGATGGGCCTGGGTTCCTCGACTTAGAGACATATGGTCACATTTCCAACTGAAACAGAGTCCGTATTGTCAGGCCTGCCGTCCGGGTGGGATTATCTGAGAGTGGCCTGAGGGGTAATTAGAGTCTCTCCGCTTCTGTCGTCAGCACCTGTTTGGGGGGCAGAACAATTATCATTCTGTGTCAATTTGGAGGACAAATGCTACCTTATCTCCTCCGGGATGGGATGGAATGCTGTTCTGGAAAGACCTAATGAAACTCAGAAATATCGTAGCCCTCTTCTTTTTCCATGCGAGTTTGGGGACAGGTAAATGCAGCCCGAAATTCCCCCGTGGGGGCTGGTGTGGTTGGGAGAAAACAGAACTCTTCCCGGGAGCGGATAGATTTGAGTTCCATCTTGTTCCTGTCTGGCTAGATGACGTGGGGCAAGTGATGTCGATTTCCCGAGTCTTACAATTTCACCATTTATGAAAGCAAAGAAATGATGCCATTTGTGAACGATTCCGTTTTTGGCCAAGGCTCAAAAAGCAGAGAGAGAGAGAGAGAGAGAGAAGAGAGAGAAACAAAAAGAGTGACACATTTTCCCTCATTTCCAACAGAAAATGTGTGAACAAAGCTATAGGACTTAGTAGGAAGCATCTTGGAACCAGTTTTGTGTTCCTCAGGTCTGCACCCAAAAGGTTCCTGGGGAGCAGAAGGAGAGTGTGCTTGCTCCTCTTCAAATTGCCAGTGAGGAATGTTGAAAGTACCCTGAACTGCCAGAAGGATAGACAGAACTGTCTGGAAAGAAGTGTGGCCAGAGCGCTCTGGAGAAGCAAGGAGAGCTCTTTCCGCCATCTTCCCATGCCACCTCCACCATGGTGCACATGAAGGTCCTGGCCGACGCTCCCAAGAGCATCCATAATGCCCAGAAGAGAGGCAAGCTCCAAAGTCACTGTCCGGTCTCTCGCTGTGAGGATGAGGCACGGCGACATTGGCGAATTTGAAATCACTGATGATGACAGAGCTGGGGAAATTGTCGTGAACCTCACGGGCAGATTAAACTAGTGTGGCGCGATCGGCCCCCGGTTTGACGTGCCGCTCAAAGATCCCGAGAAGTGGCAGAATAACCTGCTCCCGTCCCGCCAGTTTGGTGTCATCGTGCTGACGACCCCCGCCGGCATCAGGGACCACAAGGAAGCCAGGCGGAAACACACGGGAGGGAAAATCCTGGGCTTCTTTTTCTAGGGATGTCATACATCCAACAAATAAAACGCTGAACGGGGGTGGGGGACGAAGAAGCGAGGAGAGCGAGACTTCATCTTACAGACTTTGGACATGTTGTCAGGAGAGGCCAGTCTAGAGAAAGACATTGTGCTCGGTCAAGTCGAGGGCCTTCAGGGAGACGGGCAGCCCCTGGGGCTACAAGAGTGGGCTCAGACAGGAACAAGTGGGAGGAGAGCGCCTGTACATGTAACCAAGATGCCCTCCATAATCCAGTCAGTTATGGCTCACACTGACCCCTCAGACGGGGTGGAACGTCCCCCATGGGTTTCCGAGATGGCACATCTTTACGGGAGTGGAAAGCCTCATCTGGCACCTGGAGGTTTCAAACTGCTGACCTTGCGGTTGAGAGCCCAACCCAGAACCGCGGGGCCACCGGGGCTCCCACACAGAAGTTCTTAATTAACACCGAGGTCCCGTCTTCACCCCCTGCTGGCTGCACCAAACACGCTCGAGAGCCCGGAGCAGGGGCCACCCCCGGTGGGGCAAGGTGTTCCTCACTCCCTCCCTTCTCTCTTCCCGAGTCTTAGGTCACCTGTCAGGACGAGCCCAGCCCGAGCCCATCTTCCCCCACTGGGAGAGTGCCCAGTGTCCTGTCGGCTGACCACAGAAGACCTCATCTGAGCCAATTGTATAAGACCCACAAAAATGATTCTGGTTCTGGGAGATGTTGCACCAAGTTTACAAAGCCCTCGGCAGCAAAAGGCAGTCTGATGTCACTCCTCAGGGGCAAACACAGTCGCAGGATCCCAGCACAGTGAGCTCAATCCAGGAGGGTCCTTTCTCCTAGGGGGTGGGGTGGAGGTGGAGTTACCCGATTCCATCCTGTGAAGGGTGCTCCTGTGACTTCTGAGAGTGATGAATACAGCGCTTAGAGAAAATGGAGCTCCCCCCCGTTCCCCACCCCCCAACCACGTGTTCAAGGACGCTGTGAACGCAAGCATCCTTGGGTGTGACTCCTGGACATGCAAGCCAGGTTCAGAAAGAACCGTGTCCTGACTCCTTGCACATGAAGGTCAGACTTCAGAAGCAGCATGTAAGCTGATTAGCTCACTAACATTCTTTTAAAGGGACGTAACAGCTGACATTAAGATAATCACTGAAGGTCGTGTATTGAATCTCTCCATTGGTGTGGACTGCTCACCACGTTCGGGCTGTTCAGGCAGCCAACAGAGAGGCTCATTATCATTCTGGACAGAAGCAGGAAGTATATAAGTACTTTTCAACCTCCCGGCCCCTGGTCAGTTCACCCTGGTCCATGATGAAAGATGACTGCCATGCTACATGGTTGGGCGGTTGGGCAAGGGGAAGACTTCCTTCCTCCCTCCTACGTGTAGTCCACAAGAGAAGAAAAGGGGGGGAAGCATTTCCTCCTTGATAAATGTGGATCTGTAATAAAGCAGACTTGGGATCTTTGGTGAATAATTCATGCTGATCTAAAAGAAGAAATAATGACTTTCATTAGACTCCATCCCTCTTCTTGGGTTCTGGAATCTGGCTTTCTGGACTGGAGCTTCCAGAAACTCAGTGTTCTTCTGTTGTCAGAGTCAGTCTGCTGAGGGGTCTCCCTTGGGAGTCTCCCACCCCTACAGCTTCTTCTGGTCCCCTTCAGTTGTCTTCGGCTTCGTCAAGGGGTAGAAGCTAAGGTAAGGAAACAAACGTCTGATCTGACAGACAATCAAAAGATCAGCCAATGGTGCTATTTGGAGCAGATACCTAGAACTGACACTTCTCTCATGGGGTCCCTTAAGAGACCATGGAGGGCCCCTATACTGCATCTCTCGACTCAGCCAGTAGGTCTCTTAGGCTGACTGCAATGCACCAAGTCAGGTGGAAGCTGGCAACATCCTTTCCAGGTGTCAAAGCCAACTCAGTGGTAGCACACACAACCAGTTAGAGGCCTGGGGCGATGCAAGCAATTAACATGCTGGACTGCTCACCAGTGATTTGATGACTGGGGTCCCCCTAGAGAAAAATGACCAGGCGTCCCACTTTTGGTGGGACAGTCCCGATTTTGAACAATTTTTCCTGCATCCCACGGCGTTTTTTTAAAAGTCTCGATTTTTGGAAAGAATGCATGACCAGCCAGGGAACGGCAGGAGAACGTGAAGGGAATAATATATCCCCTGTATAGACACAGCCCCCTTCCTCCTCCCGGTCAATGGGGTCCCGCTTTACCAATGGGAAAATCTGGTCACTTTGCCCTAGAGACCCTCAGAAGGAAGGCTCGGCAGTCTACTAGTGAAAAACCATCTCTTGAAGACACTGTCATAAGCACCCATGACACGTGGAATCCAGGAGCAGCAATGGGAGTGGCCACACCAGGAGGGGAGGGGGGTGGTGGGGAGAGAATGGAAGGAAGGGGGAACCAATGGCGGCAATGATAGTTACATAACCATACCACACACCCCACAGGGGGACAGACTACAGCCCATGGTGGAGGGGAGACAGCAGCCGGTGTAAGATAGGAAACTAATAATTATTTATAATTTGTCAAGGGGTCATGAGAACGAGGGAAGGGAGGAAGGGGAAAAAGAGGAGCTGATACCCAGGGCTCAATAGAAAGCAAATGTTTAGAAAATAAGGATGCCAACAGATGTACAAATATGCTTGATACAATTGATGGATGGATTGTTATAAGCGCTGTAAGTGCCCCCAATAAAATGTGTTTTTTTTTGGGGGGGGGGGGCATCACTGCTCTCCGGTGGTGGGAGTAGGAGGCCCAGCCCCACTGCTGGAATTGAACCTCCAACCCAGTAGGCCACAGTCCCACGCACAACCACTATGCCACCGGGGCTCAGCCCAATAAAATGCGTTTAAAAGGGAAGCAAGAACACGTGACGAAGCACAATGTTGCTCTGAGACGCACGGACTCTCAGGAGTCAGGATCAATGGACAGAAAGCTGGAGTTTTTTGTTTTTGTTTATTTTTGTTTAATTTTTTGGGGGGACATCACTGCCCTCTGGTGATGGAAGTAGGAGGCCCAGCCTTTGCTCCTGTAGAGCTGGAATTGAACCTCCATCCCAGTGGGCCGCAGTCCTTCGCACAACCACTACGCCACCGGGGCTCAGCCTTTTAATTTTTTTGTTTGTTTTTGTTTTTGTTTTTTTGGAAGTGTTAGCTACCCCACTTTGAGGCTCAGAGATCAGAGACGGTTTCAGCCGTGGCAGGATGAGGGTTCCGGTGATGGCTTCAGAGTGTAGCCTCCCATTTCTCTCGCTCTGGTTTCTGATGATCGGTTCATGCTCCATGGCTCACTTCGCCGTGATAATCTGTAGTTCCAGTGTTAAAGAAAATGTTTTGTTTTTTTTTCAAATGTACCAAGGAACTCTTCAAATTTAAATCCTATTGGTCTCCTGTGGGTCACATGTTCTTGCCTAAACCAATCACGGGACCCAGGAAGTTGCTATATAAGGAGTGACCAGGCCTGGATTCAGAACTGGGCTGTTGTTGGGTGCCGTCCTGTTGATCCACCTTACGGCCATCCTACGGATACAGAAGGAAGCCCCGCTGGCCTGTCTGGTGCTATCCGGTAACCCTTGCTATATGTGAGTCCATTGTTGCAATCACCATGTCCCTCCCTCTCACCAAAGGCCTTCCTCTTCTTCATTGACCCTCTATTTTGCCAAACATGTTGTCCTTGTTTTTTTCCAGAGACCGGCCCCCCTTGATAACATGTCTAAAGCACATGAAATGAAGTCTCGCCATCCTGGCTTCTAAAGAGCAATCTGTGTGTACTTCTTCCAAGACAGATTTGTTTGCTGTTTTGGCAGTTCATGATATATTCAATATTTTTTGCAAACATCATAATTCAAAGGCACAAATTCTTCTTTCATTTTCTTTATTCCTTATCCAGTTTTTTCATCTAGATGAGGTGATTGAAAAAAACTGTGGTTTGGGTCAGGCACGCTTTCGCCCTCTCTTTAACACTAGCGAGCCCTGTGCAGCAGACTTTCCCAGTGCGATGTGCTGTTTGATTTCTGAACTGACGCTTCTTGAGGTGTTGATTGCGGGTCCATGTAAGATGAAATCCTTGACAACTGAAACCATTTCTCTGTTTATGACACTATTGCTACAGTTGTGAGAATTTTGGTTTTCTTTACATTGAGTTGTGATCTGTTCTAAAGACTGCCATCTTCATCAGTAACTACTTCAAGTCCTCTTCACTTTCAGCAAGCCAGGTCGTGGCATCTGCATAGCAAAGGTTGTTATTGTGTCTCCCTCTTCCTCCTCATTTAACGCCTTTCTTCATCATACAGCCTGCCGTCTCAGAGTATTTGCTCAGCATACAGACTGAATCAGAATAATGTTTTAAGTTGAGGTCTTTAGAGAGGCAAAACCAGTGGAATATATATATATATATATATATATATATAAATTATTCACACAGTTTAGAAGCAGTCTATAGGCTGACTGTTAGGCTGAAGGCTTCTCTTCTTGACTTGTGTAACTGTGGGGGCTGGTGAGTCCAAGATTAACAGGAAGACAACAGGCTTGTGACACAGAGGCACATGGATACAAGGTCAGCGGTTGTGGCTTGTGATTGGAAAGGTGAAGGCATCCAAGTTTGGCAGGTCAGACAGCAGGCTACTGATGACTCCCAGGATCAGCAGGCACTATGGAAGGCCATCAGCTCAAGTCCAGAAAAAAAAAAAAAGAAAGAAAGAAATTGGAAGTTGATGAGCCAGATAAAGAATCCAGAACTGACCGGAAAAAAAAAAAAAAGCATGTAAGCTTTCCTACAGCGTCTCCTTAAATTGGAAGGGTTAAAGTTAGGGTTAGTTTTTTGAATTATCTTCTGCAAAATGTTACTTGCATGGGAGATTCATGCTATTGTTCAGTGAATCGTGTCCACCTTTCTTTGCAAGGATGTCTTTACATGGATGTCTTTCAGTCTGTTGGCCAGGAAGCTGGCTTCCAAGTTCTCGGCATAGACTAGTAAGCGCTTCCAGCATTGCAGCCGTCGATTGAAACTTCTTGGTTGGTAGTCTGTCGGTACCTGGAGCCATGTTTCCACCAACGCCTGCAGGGGCTGAGGAACCCAAGATTCACAGGAAGACAACAGGCCTGTGGCTGCAGACATATGGAGGTCGATGCTTCTTGGATGTCTTCTTTCAGTGCCACCCTTCCTTGACAACATGCCACCTCTTGAAATGGTCAAATGTTGACAAATGCTTCTTGGAACAGTGACTCTGTGTCACCCTTCCAGGACTTCCTTCTAGGGAAATGAGCTTGAGAGGAAACACGAGGACCAAATGGGAGAAGGAGTGATCCCCCAAAGGGACATCAAGGGGGTGTTCACCTGATGAAAGGGCTGAGATCCTGGGCAGGAAAATTACAGTTGTGAAGAGAAAATAACGGTTCTGCTGTTTCTAGCAACTAAGCCTGGGTAAGTGATTAAAGCTTACTCTGTCAGTCCCCGTTTTTTTTTCCATGCAGGGGGCGCAGTCTCTATGCCAAGGATGTCAAAGGATTGAGCAAAGTGATCTTATGGAAAATGTTTAGTGAAAATAATAATAACTCAGCTAGATGCCATTTGTTATAATAATGATGACATTAATGCTCGTTATTCCCTAATAGATAATAAGCCAAGCTTTGTATTTCGGGTATTGTACTCACGGCCTTATCTTAGCTGGCACTCTGAGTCAGTTCCGGTTCAGAGAGACTCTGTGGGCTGAACTGACTCACCAGCAAGGCCTCATTGAGTGGCGAACACATAGCAAAGCGTCAACAAATACCTGCGAAATCAATTAATTAACGACAAGTGAGCAGTCAAAGGGCACCTAGGATCCCGAGATCTTCACTTTCGTTCTGGAATTGAATTAGACCGGAGCTGTTCATTTCTGCTTAGCATCTTCTGCTTTGACGATGTATTCTGAGATTCTTCTATGTTCCTAGTACAGCCTATAGTTCACGTTCAGTCTGTGTTGTAAGATTGAAATCTACTGGAAGAATATACCTTTCTTTCTTGAGAGCTGGGTCTTGATTACCCATTAACCTGCAGGACAGGCTAGAACTTCCTCATATTCCGAGGCTATCAATCTTTCCAGAAGCAGATTGCCTCATCCCTCTCTTGCCGAGCAACTGGTGGGTTCAAACCACCGACTTTTGGCTCATAGTCGAGCACTTAACCACTGTGCTACCAGGGCTCCTCCCTCGGCATGTCTAGGTGTTCTGATATCGACTGCTATTCATTCTAGCATTTCTGGACAATTGGCTCTTAGCAATTGAACACTCCTGCCATTTCTCCTGCAACATCTATGAGAGAGTGTCCTAGAGTGGAATTCTTGATTTGTACAGACAGCCACAAAATCAACAAATCCGAGACAGAGGGTTTCCATCAACTCAATAACCATGGGATGGGCTCCTCAAGGCATTTGCAGGGTCCAAAACCGCTCAACACGCCATTAGTTGCCCCAAAGTGGGCAGTTAAAACTCATCCTGAGGCAACTCAGAAAACAGACCGGAAGAGCTGCTTCCAAAAGGCCCCGGCGCAGGCCTGTTGTGCACACGTGGCTCCACCACGAGTCACGATTGACTGGAGGCCCACGGAGAGCAGCGAGGAGGGTAGGCCTTCTTTCTACTCTGCTCGATCATAAGCTTTTCCCGAAGTGCCTCTTTCCAAGCTGTCCTCCGAGCTACGGCGGGGCGTGGGCGGGTGGTCTTCCGTGGCAGATATTGTTGTCTTTCATGCTGGCCAGTCGCAGGTGTCTCTAATGTCCTCTCACTGTGGTTTTAATCAGACACCGAGTCTCTCGCCGGGTATTTGTTGGTCGTTCAAGTTTTTTCTTCTGTAAAGTGCCATTGAAGGTATTCTAATGCATTTTTTAAAATATTATTATTGATGCAGCTTTCCTTGATAAATTGAGGCCCACTTAATTAAATATCTTGGACACTTGCGAAAACACGTTCTCCTAATTTGTAGCTTGGCTTTCACCCCCACCCCACCCCCACCTTGTTACTGATGTCTTTTGACTTACAGAAGTTTTTAATTATAAGGAAGGCTCATTTGTCAATCTTCCCCCTTTATGTTTCCTGTTTTGTTGTGGGTCCAATTTAAGAAATCTTTCCTACCTCTAAAGGCATTTATACGTTCTCCTATTATCTTCTAAGAGCTTTATAATTTTGCCTTTCACATTAGTTGCTATAACCAATTATCCCAGCATCATTTATTGAAAGGTTCAGCGTTTCCCTGGTATTTTAAGGCGACATCACTGTCGCACATTAAGTGTTCACCATCACGTCGGTCTTTTTTGGAAAGCGGTTTCTCTGATTTTTCCTTGTCTGGTTTTCTAGGTCTGCATCAATAGCATACTCTCTTCACTATAATGGCTTTATAATAGGTCTTGATGTCTGGTAGGGCAAGCCACCCTAACTTATTCTTTTCTTTCAAGAGTGTCTTGGTTATTCTGGGCCAATGCACTTTCATATAATCATTGCCTTCGTAGTGGGATAAACCAACCTTATCGCAAGGGCTGCTCTGGGTGCCCCTTAATAAAGTTGAAAGCAAACCCCAGAAGGACCTCAATTAGCTGAAGGTCAGAGAAAAGTCAATACTTGTTAAAAGACTAAAACAAAATACAGCATCCAACAACATAAAAATTCACAATGTCTGACATCAAACAGGGGAGTCTGGAGGAAGAGTGGGTTGTGCATTGAGCTGCTAACCACAAGGTCAGAAGTTTGAAACTACCGGACACTTTGGGAGATTGGCTTTCTACTCTGATAAAGATTTGCCTTCTCTGAAAGCCGCCAAGACAGTTCTGCTCTACTCTATTAGGTCACTGCGAGCAGAAATCAACTCAATGGTGGCAAGTTTGAGTTCATCATCGAGTAGGGAATTACCAGACATGCAAAGAAGAAAGAAAAGCTGACCAATTGCTGGAATTACAAATAATCATGATAATGGAAATAGACCTCAAAGTGACAGAGAGAATGGCCACGTCAGGAAAGGACAATGAAATAATGATCACAAATAGGTTCCAGATATTAAAAAATGTAGAAGAAAGCATAAGCATGATGAGGACATAATGGTACGTGTAAAAAAAAGAACCACATGGCGCCGTTCGAGGGGGAAGATACAATTCTTAAATTTAAAAATATATTAACTGGGATTTAGAGCAGATTGAAGACCAATTCAAACCCCCTGCCAGTGAGTTGATTCCCATTCATCAAGATCCCTTAGGGACAGAACAGAACTGTCCCTTTGTTTCTGAGAAGCAAATCATCATGGGGGCAGACAGTCTGCTCTTTCTCCTGAGGTTGGTGGGTTCCTACCTCTGACGTGCAGTTAGCAGCCCAAAGCACAACCTATTATGCTAACTCACAGGATGCTTTTAGGTTAATGACTACAGAAGAACAACAAACACAAATAAACAGTCAGTTTGAAGACAGACACAAGAAGAAAAATAAGTGTTTAAAATAAAGGATGCAAGGGAGAGAGTTAAAAAACAACATGGCTAAAAGTATCAGAGACGTATGGATCAATACCAATAGGGCTAATGAACTTATAATCAGAGTCTATGAAAAAGAGGACAAATGGTAGAAAAATATTTGAATGAATATGAGAGCTTTTTTATCTCAAATATAAGCCCATAAAAATCAACTGCCATAGACTTAATTCTGACTCCTAATGCCCCCCTCGAAAAAACAAGAACAACAACAGAAGTGCTCCCTGAGCTTGTTGGGCTGTACATTTTTAGCCTCATCTTCCTCCCATGGGGCAGCTAGTGGGTTTGAACTGCTTACCTTGAAGCCAATCGATTCAATGACCGCCATGCAGGGCAAGCATACTACGGTGTGATCTTCTTAGGCACAGAGCAGAAGTGTCCTTTTGTTTCTGAGAAGGCAAATCATCATGGATGTCCCTAAGAGGATCACAGCCTCGTATGCCATACTAACATTGTGGAAAAGCAGTGATAGACAAAAAAATGTAGAGACATCGAGAGAGAGGAAAGAAGCTTTGCACACCGAGGAGCAAAGATAAGAAAAGGATCTAGAACGGTAGATGCTAAATCAATAGGATAGCATCTCTAAGTTACGGGAAGAAAACCACACAAGCGACTGTCCCTCTAAAATTGCGTCGATTTCCACTTGAACTCCCTGACACAGCCTTCGGGTCCGTCCCAATGCCTAGCACCTCCATAGGACAGGGTAGAACTGCCCTTGTGTTTCCGAGGCTGCAAATCCTTTTGAAAGTAGAAACTCCCATCTTTCTTCTGCAGCAGCGGGTGGTTTAGAACAGCTGGCCTCATGCTTGGCAGCTCAGCTCCTAAGCGTGACACCAGTGACCGGGGCTCCAGGGCAGCACGTTGGCACCCAGAGAATTCGGCCGTGTGGTTGCCCTGCACCCTTTCTTTGGATTCCCACCAGCCTCTGGGTGCATGGAGGCGCCAGGGGAAGGCGGTTGGAGGAGGAAGCTCCTGCCAACAGCCCCAGGGGCACATCTCAAGAGTCAGACATGGTCCCCAGCATCCATCCATTTGCTGGACGGCCCAACCTTGACCTAGGGGCTGGAGGGAGAGAAGAAATTAGGGAGCTATAGGTGGGAGAGTGGGCATGCATTGGGCTATGAACCACCAGGCCCGATGTTTGAAAGCACCAGCTGCTCCGTGGGAGAGAGACAAGGCTTTCCACTCCCACAGAAAGTCAGTCTTGGAAACCCCCAGGGGCAGTTCTGCTCTGTCATATCGGGTCAGCGTGAGTCAGAATCAGTTTACGAGGATCTATATATAACCCCATCCCTGAGCGACGGACCACAGAAAAGGGAGTGAAGGGAGACGTTAGACAGTATAAGATATGACAAAATAATTTATAGATGATCAAGGGTTCATGAAGGGGGGGGAAGCAGGGAGGGAGGGGGGAAATGAGCTGATAGCAGGGGCTCAAGTAGAGAGCGAATGTTTTGAGAATGACCATGGCTACAAATGCACACGCGTGCTTGACACAATAAATGTATGGTGACAAGTGCTGTATGAGTCCCCAATAAAATGATTTTCTCAAAAAAGAATCAACTGGGGGGGCTGAGCCCCGGTGGCGTAGTGGTTGTGCACGGGACTGCGTCCCACTGGGATGGAGGTTTAATTCCAGCAGCAGCTCCACAGGAGCAGAGGCTGGGCCTCCTACTCCCACCACCAGAGGGCAGTGATGCCCAAAAAACAGACAAAAAAGAATCAACTGATGACAGTAAGAAAATGTATAGCCATAAAAAGCAAACTATCTTTAAGTGCACGTGGTAGGTAATGAGTGGTTTCAACTGTTGAATGCAGAATGGATGGTCTGGAATGTAAACCACTACAGACCTCCTCCATTAAAAAAAATCACACTTAAAAAAAAAAGAACATTAAAAATATCTTTAAAAAGATAAATACTTTTCTTTAAAAAAAAAAAAAAGACATGATACAACTAAGAGAAACTTTACCCGTAAACCTGCACTACAATAAATATCAGAAGTTCTCTCAGGAGAGCAACAGTGTTCACTGACGGACGCTTGTCTCTGTAGAAAGGAACGAGGCATGACAAAAATGGTAAATATGCAGAAAAACATGAGAATCTGTTCCTTATTTTTTCAATGCCTTGAAGAGGTGATTGGTTGTTTAAAGAAAATGCTAATAGCAAATTAGAAGATGCACGGCATGGATATAAATCAAAGGGCTGACAAAATAGCACATGATGCCAAAGAGAACATGGAAGCAAACTCTTGGAAGATCTTCTGTGAGTTCTCTGAGCATGACGACACAGTGGCTGTGCCCGGGGCTGCTACCAGCAGAGTCAGCATTTGGAAACCACCAGCCTCTCCTCGAGTGACAGTCAGGGCTGGACTGTCTACTCTCTTAAAGAATTATTGTCTGCAAGACCCTAAGGGTGAGCGCTGCTCTGTCCGAGAGGATTACTGTCCGTCGGCACCCACTCTGTGGCAGTGAGGTTTGTAAGTACTTAGATCCTAAATTAGGAATGAATCGCGATTGTTTGAAGATAGGATTGGTGCATTAATTTGGTCTGCCCCAAATCCCAGAGCCATCCCTAAAAAGAGAAATAAGAGATAGGTCCAGATAGTAAAGTAGAAGTGGAGATGAAAATGGAATCATAAAAAGTTCACAGGCAATTCAAAAGAAGCCGGGAGAAGAGATCAAAGGAACAGAGACACGATGAGATAAATGAGAAAGTGTTAGGTTATTGTTCTTGACAATTACATTAAATATAAATGGTCTGAACATTCTGACTAAAAGGCAGGCACTTTTAGATCAGGGATAAAAAGGCAACTCCAACAATATGCTAACTACAAGAAGCACTTCTAATTACAAAGATGCATATTTATTTGCTAATTAATGAATGCTTTTTTTTTTTTTTTTTGGTTAACCTTTTGTAGTGAATTAGATAGGCAAAAGTTTCAGAACAAAAGTAGGTCATGGGTTTTGCCGGCAACATCTCACACATTTAGTTTCATTGTCCTGATTGCAGCCTCCTGGGTGGAGGAACAGCACTCATCCCACCTCCTCCCACTTCCCATTTCCACTCGGCTTGCTTTCCTAACTCTCCTGAAGGCTGTGCTTAGGTGAATGCTGGCCCTTTGATTGCAAAGGGTTGATTTTCTAAGGTGCATGGACCTCACTGGTGCTGATAGACCTGTCTGTTGTTACTAAAAATTGGATCTGTGTGAGTTCCAGAGCTCAAGAGTGACTAAAGGACCCAGTGTCTGGGGTTCCAACAGTCTCCATCTGACCAGCACTCTCTTTTATGATTGTGATTCTACATTTTTATCCCACTCTATCCAGGCTGTTCAAAAGTGATGGAGCCCTTTCTGAGTACTTGGTACTGGTAATTGTATACCATTTGAGTTCCGCTGGCTTCCAGGTCAGGGAGACTGATGTTTGAGCAATCTCTTAGTCCCTTGGACTAATTATTTCCACAGTTTGTACAGGGAGAGAGCACTAGTTGCACCGTAAGTAGTTGCTCACAAGCTTGTAGGACCCCAGTCATGACTCACCAGTGCAGGATATGGGAAATTATCTTTGTGGACTGTGTTATGCCACATTGACCTAGAGATCCCCTGAGACTACAGTCTTAAGTAGTTAAGCCCTTGTAGAAGAAGTGACTCGGATCTACAAGGTATTTGGCTGTGGCTAAGAAGATCTCATACATTTTCTCTGTGAATGTGCTACTACACATATGAATCCCTTGTATACAAATACATACGCAAAAATGTCCTCTGCCAAATCTCTCTCTAAATCTCTGTCTGTCTGTCCATCCAGCCATCTAGCCAACTGATCTAATCTATCTACTTGTGAGTGTATGCTTAAACACTGCCCAATCACACATCTGTTCATCTTACATATCGACCTATGTAAATTACGATTTATGATTATGTCATTGCCGGATCGTAGGTGTAATAGTATTTCCCACCATTGCCTTTGATTGTGATCCTCCCTGTCTGTGTCATGCTGACCTCCTTCTAAGGGTAAACTGTTTCACCCAAATCAGTCCCTATCCACATCCTGAAGGTGATTTTTTCCTCTCTGGAGTAGTGGCTACGAGTTAGGCTGCGCATCCCAGGGGAGCAGGCGGAAACCACCAGTCTTTCCCGGGGAGGGGGGGGCGCGGGGGGAGATGAGACTGTTTACTCTGGTAATCGGTTAGCGGCCTGGAGAGCCTCAGGGGCAGTTCTGCTCTGTGCCATTGGAGTCACCTCTGGGGCAATGTGTTTAGTTTGGGCCCATCTCCCTCCCTTGTAGCCATCTGAGAAAGTTTCTGTGGAAAACACATTTTTGGCATTCACTTAGAGACCATAGATGTATAGTATTCACTCAAAACCCACTGCAGTTTTAAGAGATTAAGCCTACAGTGGGTTTTAAAAGTGCTTTTAGCTTTTCAAATTGCTTTCACGTGTATTTGTGGTTCTCAAAAGGGGTGGTGCTGCCCTTCAGGGGAATTTGAACATTGGAAGACGTGTTTTTGATTGTCTTTTTGAGTGGAGGCCATCACCAGCGTGTAGGGCTGAGCCTGGATGCTAGACCCCTACAACACACAAGACAAGCCTGCCCAGAGAAGAGGTGTCCCCTGCCTCACATGGCTTTCCAATGCGCCCCCTCGAAATTCCGAAGCAGAACATGAGAGTTCAAGATAGGACAGGTGTTTATTTTTCAAAGCTAACTTTTACTCGGTATCTTGTCCTGTGTGGTCATAGAGGGAATTCTTTTGAGATGACAATTCTTAATAAGACCCGGGTCCTCTTCAAGGATATCTCCTTCTTCAATCTCCTTTTGGATAAATGTTCATTTTCCTTTGCATGCGATTTCCACTTCAATTACAATGGCATCCTTTGGTTTCTTATCATAGGCAAACACTTCTTAATTGTTAGCCTTCATCCTAACATTAGCTTCCTTGTGTGAACAGGTGAACTTCCCCTCTTTGGTTTCCTTAAGCTCTAAATCCAGACAAAGACGCCCATGTGAAGCAGCTGCTCGCATCGCATCTTGGTTGTTGTTCTACATTCCCATTGAGTCCTGTCCTGCAGTGGATCATGGGAACCCTGAGAGCGTGCAGACGACAGCTCCTCGGGGCTTTCAGAGCTATGACCTTTCTGAAGCAGGTTCCCAAGACCTGTCTTCTCAGGTGCCTCTAGGTGATTCCCAACCACCGACTTCCCAGCTCTTTGTCAGCTGCTAGCTGTTTGCACCCCACAATGGGCTTCTTTGGTTCACCAGCTTCTTGCTTCTTCACAGTGCCTCCTAATGGGTTCACGGCCAGGGATTTAGAGGTTGAAATACAGATGTGTATCTCCTGCCTCAGCAGCCATTGAAGAGTAGTGTGCTGCCCTTAGGCCGAGGACCTCAACAAGGACCCCAAAGTGATCGAGAGCGTGAGTGAACTGAGGCATAGCTGCCGCCACCCTCACCTCTCCACGCCCACCTGCTTCGTGCGGGCCGAGAGGCAGCAGGGGCGCAGCCTCACACCCAGGAGGGGCACGCTGTGAAACTGCTGGGAGGCTCCAGGACACGGGGTCCTGGAATGCATCAAGAAGTGGGTAGGGATCTGCATCTGAGCCAAGAGGAATCAAAAGGAGCTGAGAAACGTGTGGGCCACTACCAGGAAGGTGACCCCCAAGAAGGACTGAACCTCTATTCCACCGCCTGTCCCTGTGTGCATGCCCCACCCGTTACCAATAAAGTCTTTCCAGAACAAAAAAATACAAATGTGTATAGAGTTATTTACCCTCCCTGCTGTGCTTCAGGTACTCTTTTCTAAACATTAGGAACTGTGTTTATATATGTAGTATCTGTAAATTCTATGTATTTTTAAAAACCATTTTATTGGGGGCTCATACAACTCTTATCACAACCCATCCATCCATCCATTGTGTCAAGCACATTTGTACATTTGTTGCCCTCATCATTCTCAAAACATTTGCTTTCCACTTGAGCTCTTAGTATCAGCTCCTCATTTTCCTCCTCCCTCCCTTCTCCCCATCTCATGATCCCCTGATACTTCAGACATTATTTTGTGTGTTTTACACTGTCTGACATCCCCCTTCACCCATTTTCCTGTTGTCTGTCCCCCAAGGAGGGGGTTCTATGTAGATCCTTGTGATCTGTTTCCCCTTTCTACCCCACCTTCCCTCCACCCTCCTGGTGTTGCCACTCTCACCACTGGTCCTGAGAGGTTCATCTGTCTTGAATTCCCTGTGTTTCCATTTCCTGTCGGTACCAATGTACATCCTCTGGTCTAGTCAAATTTTGTAAGGTAGAATTGGGATCATGACAGGGGGTGGTGTGGTGTAAGCATTTACAAACTAGAGGGAGATTGTTTGTTTCATTGTTGCTACACTGCACTCTGACTGGCTCGTCTTCCCTTCGAAACCCTTCTGTAAGAAGATGCCCAGTTGCCTATATATGGGTTTGGGGTCCCCACTCTGCACTTCTCCTCATTCACAATGATATTTTTTGTTCTTTAGTGCCTGATACATGATCTCATCAACACCTCATGATCACACAGGCTGGTGTGCTTCTTCCATGTGGGCTTTGTTACTTTGCAGCTAGATGGCTGCTTGTTTATCTTCAAGCCTTTAAGAACAAAGACACTATATCCTTCAGTAGTCATGCACCATCAGATTTCTTCACCACATTTGCTTATGCAGCTATTTGTCTTCAGCGATTGTGTTGGGAAGGTGAGCATCATGAAATGCCAACTTAATAGAACAAAATGTTCTTATATTGAGGGAGTACTTGAGTGGAGGCCAAATGTCCATCTGCTACCTTAGTACTAAATGTATGCACATAGATCTATTTCCCCGTTTTCATATATAACTATATTTACATATGTATATGCCTGTATTTAGACCTTCATAAATGCCCTTTGCCTCCTAGTTCTTTCCTCTATTTTCTTCTCCTTTCTTCTTGTCCCATTATCATGCTCGGTCGTCATTTGGGTTTCAGTAATTCCTCTCAGTTACTTTTTCCTTGATCAAGTCCTACCAGGCCTCCTACACCCTCCTTGCCACTGATTTTGGATCACTTGTTGTTCCCTTTCCCTGGATTTGCTAGCACTACTTCCTTCCCCCCACTGCCCCTGGGAACTGTTGGTCCTATTGTTTTCCCCTCCAGATCGTTTATGCAGCCTATCTTATTTAAATACTGCAGAGATAATAATATGCACAAAATTGAAAAGGAATGCAAAAAGATGGTCTCCAGGTTTTAGAGAGCTATAGTGGACTGGTTTGTCATTGATGACAAACTGAAGAGGAATGACGTCACATTCATCATCAAAAAGGACATTTCAAGACCTGTCTTGAAGTTCTGCAATCTCAGTGAGAGGTTAATATTAATATATCTACAAGGAAGACTAGTTAATATGCATATTACTCACTTTTATCCACCAACCACTAGTACCAAAGATCAAGAAGTGAGCTTTTTTTTAACCAGTTTATGCAGTATGAAGTTGATCTAGGGTTAGGTTTGATCTTTGATCTAGGTGGCCAACATGCAGCCTGGATGCCAGGTTTAGAGGAGAGTGTGGCCATTGCTGATGCCAGAAGGATCTGGACTGAAAGCAGAGAATACCAGCAAGCTGTCTATCTGGGTGTTATCGACTGTACAAAGGGTTGGATTATGTGGATCATAACAAGTGATAGATGACATTGCAAAGAATGGGTATCCCAGAACACCCGGTTATCCTCATGTGGAAATTGTACCTAGACCAAGAGTCTCTCTGTCTAACAAGGGGCTGTTTCATGGGTTAAAGCCAGAAAAGGTGGACATCAAGGTCGTGTCTTTTCACTTTTATTCAGCGTGTTGGGAAGAGGAGGGGACTCTCTGCTTCATAAAGAGTTGCACTTTGGGGGGCAGTTCTGCTCTGTCCCACAGTGCCACTATGACTTGGCCTCAACCCCATGGCAGTGAGATTTTTGTCCAACTTGTATGCTGAGCAAGTGACAAAGAGGCGAGGCTGTGTCAAGAAGGGTGCAGCCTCAGGATTGACCCAACATCCAATACCAGCCTGTCACGTACGGATGACACCACCTCATTTGCTGAAAAAGACGAAGACTCGGAGCATTTTCTTTGATAAAGAACCAAGACTGCAGCTTTCAGTACAATTGTTTAAAAAAAGCAAAACGAAATATTCATAATCAGACCAATAAGCAATTTCATAACAGGGTGATAAAAGTGTGAAACTCTCAAGGATATTCTTTCACGTGTGTTCACAATCAATGTCCATGAAAACCACCAGCAAGACATCAAGCCGATACAGCGTATAGACAAATCAGTTGCAAAAAACCTCCTTCGGGACCAAGGTGTCCCAGGGAGGTCTATGGTTTGCCGGAGCGGAGCCATGGCATGTGCAGTCACCTCTTGTACCTGCAAAGCTGGTCAATGCATCTGGATGACCAAGGAAGACGTGACACCTCGTGCGTGAGAGTGTCGACAAAGAACCTTGACGGGACCACAGACGGTCAGAATTGAATCTGTCTTGGAAGAATACAGCCAGATTGCTCCTGAGACACGAGGATGAGGAGACGGCGTCTCCTGGACTCTGGACAGGTTATCAGAGGAAAGGCATCCCTAGAGAAGGGCACCGTGCCTGGTCAATTAAAAGTCAGCCCCAAAGAGGAATAGCCTTCTGGAGGTGGACGGACATGTGGCTATAACAGTGGCTTGAACACAGCACTCATCGTGGGGACAGCACAGGACTGGCCGGTGCGCTGTTCCGATGCTCGTAGGATGTGTGCGCCCACACCTAACAACAAACAACAACAAGAACAACCACAGACATTTTGAGGACAGTTGGGAAATTGGAATATGGACTGATTTTTAGATAATACTGAGAAGTTATTGTTAGTTTAGAATGTATGTAGGGAAATTTATTTCCCCAAATACAGAAGAACAGAGAACGAAAAGGTGTTGACATCTGCCATGGACTTTAAAATATCTCGGGGGGAAAAAGTCGGGGACTTCAGATGGCAAATATCATCTGGATGATAGATATATCTGAGTGTCTACCCCCCTGGATGGTGCAAATGGCGAGGGTGTCACTGCTAACTGCAAGGGGGGAGGTTTGACTCTACCAGAAAATGCCTTCGACAGGGGCTGAGCCCCGGTGGCGTAGAGGTTGTGCGTGGGACTGCAGCCCACTGGGATGGAGGTTCAATTCCAGCAGCGGCTCCACAGGAGCAAAGGCTGGGCCTCCTACTCCCACCACTAGAGGGCAATGATGCCCCCCCAAAAAAAAAAAAACCCAAAATGCCTTCAACAAAAGGCCTGGCATACACTTCTGGGAAAATCCACCCTTGTAAATGCTACAGTTTTCCTCCGACACACACTGGCCTACCATGGATCCGTGGTGACCCGATGGCTGCCCATGTTGTGTGTGTGCTTACTGTCCTGCTCTCGGAGGAGCCCTGCTGGCCATGTCAGGTTGCACTGCTAACCACAAAGTCAAGGGTTCAAACCCACGGGCTCCTCCACAGGAGGAAGATGCGGCTATCCTGCTCCTGACCATAGAGATGGACCCTCTTAGAAACCCTGCACAGCGTGACTGTGAACTGGAAACAACTCGCAGGAAGTCAGTTCAGTCTTATCCTCCTCTCTACCTCTCTGTAAGTTAATAATGTGCCATCATAAAATGGTTAAACATGTTTAAAGAGAAATACAATAATGTCTTTGAGTAATTATAATGACACACACAGGAAATTATTTGTGATATATAATGTGTGATACCATAAAAGACGGGGCTACCAACCCCTGTAGAGTGTTACAGTGATGAACACCCACAGGGGCAGTTCTGCCTGTCCTAGAGGGTCATTACGAGTCTCCATCCGTTCAATGGCTGGGACTATCATGCTATGTGAAATAAAAGTGGGAATCAAATGTGATGTATGGCTTGCAATTAGGTACAGACAATATAGTCTTAAGGTTTTCAAAAAATAGTGAGAGCCAGAGCTATGTAAAGTTGAAGTTTGCTAGAGAAGGAAATCTCAAATATTTCCCACTAAAAAAAGCGGTAATAAGTGTCAAGACTGTACCCCCAAGAGGCAGACTCTATGGAGGACCTGGAAGAACAGGGCAGTCCCAGGAAGCTGTGGCTCCCACAGGTTTCACTGTAAATGCCAGCGATGAAGTGCTCCCTGGTCAGGTCCTGGGCAAGATGTTTTGTACACATTATAACTAATCTTCTCCAAACAGCTGGTCGACGGGGGAGTTGAACCTAAACCTTTTCGGAGCTTTGTGGACCATATGGGTTCTGTGTTAAGTACTCAACCATGCCGATGTCTCCGGAAAACAGCCACGGGCGATTCAGAACAGACTGTGTGACCACGTTCCAAAAAAACTTTACTCACAGACACAAGTGGTGGGCCAGATTTGGATGGTGGGTTACAGTTTGCCTATCCCTGCCGTACATGAGGAAGAGTCCTGGTGGTGACGTGGTTGTGCACTGGCCTCAAAGTTAACAGTTTGACACCACCCGTCTCTCAGAGAGAGAAAGATAAGGCTTTCTACTCCTATAAAGAGTTATCACCATGCTGAGCCCCGGTGGCGTAGTAGTTGTGCGCGGGACTGCGGTCCACTGGGATGGAGGTTCGATTCCAGCTCCATGGAGCAAAGGCTGAGCCTCCTACTCCCACCACCTGAGGGCAGTGATGCCCCCCAAAAACAACAACAAAAAAAGAGTTATCACCTCAGAAGCCTCCAGGGTCCATTCTACCCTGCCCTCCAGGGTCCACGTGAGTCCAAATGGGTTTCATGGCCTGCGTTTGGTTTGCTTCTGTGGCCCTACGCGAGGTGATCTGTCAAGACACTTTAAAAAAGGACACACAAGGATAACCAGAGACTGGAGAACCATGGTTCATTGCAAGCTTTCGCCTTTAGACCTTCGTGTGTTTCCTACATGCTCCAATACAGCTGCATATTACTTTCATGCATGCATATTTATTGACCCTTGCCATTCTTGTTATTAACAGGGAAAGAGGGGGGGGGGGTAGTGTGCCACAGAGCCTATTATGTTCCAAAGTGAAAAAGCACAATCGCTGTATCGTGAGAACTCCCCTTCCCACCTCTGGTCCAAGCCAACTAGGTCTCGTCTCCACAGGCAGCCAGCGTGCTCTGGTCTTTGATTCCTCCAGAGCGCTGTCAGGCAGGTGCAGATGAGCTAGGTGGGCCCTGAGCTGTACAACTTCCAGGGACATCCTTTCTCTTGAGCTCTTGGGATGCCAAGGACGTGAAATACGGTGGGGTGGTGCCCGTTGGCCTGGCACGCTAAAGCAACTGTGGCCTAAGAGACCTGCGTGGTGTGTGTGTGTGCATGTACGTACAGGTATATGCAGCTGTATGAGTAGTTCCCCGCCTTCTTATTCAAGGTTGGTATCCTAATATACCCTAATATACCCTGATTGACACCTTGCTTCTTTTCCCCTTAATGATACAGCTTGATGATTTTTCTGTGTCTGGCCTGCACGCAATTGATGTATGGATTGTGATGGGAGTTGTATCAATCCCCAATAAAATGATTTATTTAAAAAAAGGGAGGGAGGAAGAGGAGTTTATACCAAGGGCTCAAGTGGAAAATATTTGGAAATGAATACGGCAATATGTATACAAATATGCTTGATACAAATGATGTATTGAATGTTATAGGAGCTGTAAGAGCGCCCAATAAAATCATGGGGGAAAAATGTTACCAAAAAAAAAAAATAGGTGTCCACCGTTGTTCAGCATGGCCGTGGAGGTCACCACTTGCCGAGTCCTTAAGTTATACTTTGCTGTGCTTGTACTTGCCAACAGTCCCTTCCAACCTCCGGGGTCCCCTGGACTTTACTGTTATTGGAAGGCCCTCTGGCTCTGGATGCCTGTGGAGTCCCTCCCAGGTCCCACGATCTGGCACGTTGGGGCAGCTGGTCTTTCTTTCCTCCATCACTCAGCTCCTTCATCTCGTGTGAGGTATAGTGTCCCACCCTCAGGATCCCCCTGTCGGCGCAGATAGTCCTTCCTCTTCACCTTCCCCAGCACCCACCGAGCCTGGCCGAGCCCAGGGCTGCCTCTGTGCTGGGTGCCCAGCAGACGGCGGCGGACTGGAATTGGGTTAAGCCAAGATGATCTTTGTCTGCAGGCTTAACCGCTGAGGAAGACCAGGCCTGGCATCTGACCTCAGGGCATTGTAACCAACATGCCATCTGTCCTGTTGGTGGCCGGAGAGGTCCAGCATAGGTTGGCTTCCCTTGATTTACTTCCTGTTCTGTTCCTAGTCACCTGCAGGCCCCCCTGTGCTGTGACCCCTGGGTCTGAATCTCCGCCTTCCCTGGTATAGTCTTTCATCAGTCGTGGGAAGCGGGTATCGAGAGGTGATTGGTATCTGAGTTTTTCCCTCATCCCCACCCCTACCCCACCCCCACCCTCACCCATGGAATTCCATCCCTGCTCCAGCTGCACCTCCTGCCCACCATTGTACTTGGCCTTGCCTTGCCAGGGTTTAATCACAGGCATTGTCCTGTGTGCCATTGTGGCTCATGCCCGTCATCGTTGACCATGATGTCATTGTTTCTTTGTCGGGTATGCTGCCATGGTAGTTAGCTGCCCTCCAGCAGACTGACCGCCACTCCCAGTGACCCTGTGTGCAGGGTGGGACCGCTCCATTGGGTTTTCAACGTCATGGCCTCGGAGAAGCAGATGGCCAGGCCGGTCGTCCAGATGTCTTGAGGTGAGTATTTGTGTGCTGGAACATGTACGTCACACAGGGACTCCACTGTCTCTCTCAGAGCACTTAAGATCCCTTTATTCCACACATATGGACAGGGTATTGACTTTGTGCTAAGTGTGTGCAGCCGTGGACGGGGCCCTGCTGCCCCGGACTGCATGTATTCATGGAGTGGGCTAGCTGGCGATATGCCAGGATCCAGCAGTAACCCCATAATTTCAGACACGGAGAAGCACGAAGAAGGTGAAATAGGATAATGGGCTAGAAGAGCACCTGGGGACAGGAGTCGGGGAGACCTCTGAGTTGGATGGGAAGATGTCAAGGGCCTCTTTTCCCTTGACTTTATGGACAGTTGGAGACAGGGAGAACAGGTCCTACCTCTGGGGATCCACCTTGTGATTTAAATAATCACCACCTCTTTAAAGTATCTCTTTTTGCAGGCTGACTTTTCTTTTCTTTTCTTTTTTTTTTAATGTTGGGTTTTCCTAAAATAGAGCTGCCTTTTCTTTAGGAGAGCATTCTAGAAACCCGGAGTTTGTTCTTTCAGCAACCCCGTTCTGTGCTCCTATCCTGTGTGGCCACCCCTGTCTGTCAGTTTGTTGTGCTGGGGTGGCTTGTGTGTTGTTTGCGAAGCCGGGAGCTCTGTCATCAGTATTTCAAATCCCAGCAGGGTCACACAAGGCGGACAGGTGTCAGCACAGCTTCCATCCAAGCTTAGGACAGACTCCGAAGAGGGAATAGGCTTGTCCATTTCTGAGGGGGTAGTCGAGGAAACCTTAGGACGAGCAGTGGAGGACAATGTCAGACGTTGTGCAGGAAGATGAGTCCTGGGCTTGAAGTCACCCAAAATGAGGCAGCAGGAGAGTTGCCTCCCTGTCATTGGCTGGCAGGGCATGATGCAGGATGTGAGGAAACACATGCACTAGTAACTGGAATGTGCAGTGAATGAAGTAGGAATCTAGGAAGACTGGACTGCATAAAGGTCGATAGCCTCGTGCTAGTAAGCCGGAATGAACTGGTACTGGCCAGTTTGAATCAGACAATCCTAGAGCTTGCCAGGCCAGGGGTGACAAAGTGAAGAGGAACGGCTTCCCTTCCATTGTCCCAAGGACCATTTCCAAGCCTACCTTGAAACAAAACACTGTCTGTGATAGGTTACTATCTACACTCCTATGAGGAAGTCTAGTTAACACACCTGTCCTTCAAATTCATGTACCAACAACTAAAGCTCGTGAGGAAGAAATGGAAGAATCCGACCAACTTCTTCGATCTGAAATTGACCAAGCACGTAATCAAGATGCATTGCATGTAATCAAGACTGGCCATTGAAATGTAAATGTTGGACGCAAAGAGGAAGGAAGGGTCATTGGAAAATGTGACCTGGGTGATAGAAACGAAGCTGAAGAACATGAGAGAATTTTGCAAGACCGATGCCTTCCCTGGAAATACCTTTTCAACAACACAACAACCCAGCCGCTGCGACATGGACCTTGCCATATGGAAGGCACAAGAATCAGATGAACCACATCTCTGGACAAAAATGATAGCGAAGTGCAATATCAGGAGCCCAAATGAGGCCAGGCGCCAATTGTGAAACTGCCCAGCTAGTGCTTAGGTGTCAGTTATGGTTGAAGTTAAAGACAATGAAGACAAGACCAGCAGAGCCAAAATTTGAACCCGAGTTTCGAGAACATCTCAATAGATTTGATGCATTCAACACTGTCAGCAGACCCGAGGGGCTGTGCAATGACACCAAAAATGTTATGCATGAAGAAAGTAAAAGGTCTTTAAAAAGACAAGAAAGAAGCTGAGCCCTGGTGGCGCAGTGATTGTGTGTAGGACTGCGGCCCACAGGGTTGGCGGTTCAAATCCAGCAGCAGCTCTCCAGGAGTAAGGCTGGGCTTCCTACTCCCACCAGGGCAGTGGTGCAGAGAAAAGGGGAAAAAAGACAAGACAGCAAAGATCAGCTGAGCCCCGGTAGTGTAGTGGTTGAGTACGGGGCTGTGGCCGACTGGCTTGATGGTTCAAATCCAGCAGCAGCAAGGCTGGGCCTCCATTCCTACCAGAGGGCAGTGATGCCTAATAATAATAATAATAATAATAATAATAATAATAATAATAGATCAAAGTGGAAGTCAGAAGAGACTCTGAAACTCGCTACATGGCTAATGTAAATGGGAGAGTGGATGAAGTAATAGAACTGTATAGAAAATGTCAAAGGGCAGCTAGAAAAGACAGTAAAGTATTATAATGAAAGGTGCCAAGACTTTGTGTTAGAAAGCCCAAAGGGAAGAACACACTCAGAATATCTCAAGCTGAAAGAAATGAAGGAACAAACTGCAGGTCTCAAATCACAATATTGGAAGACTCTTTGGACAAAATATTTTCCAAAGGGATATACTCTTTGGACAAAATTTTGATGCAGGAAGCATCAAAAAAATGATGGAAGGAATCCATGTAGTCACAGTATCAACAAAAAATTAGTTGGCATTCGCCCCTTTCCAGAGGCAGAATCTGACCAAGGACCAATGACACTGAAGGAAGAAGTCAAAGTGGCACAGAAGGCATTAACAGAATAAACAAAGTTCCAGGCAATGATGGAATACCAATGGGAAGGTTCCACCAAGCCAAGAGAGCAGTGGAAACACTCACTCACTCTATGCCGAGGGATTTGGAAGACAGCTTCATGGCCAATCGGCTAAAGGAGACCCATTCCAAAGAAAGGTGACTCAGCAGAATGCAGAAGTTGTGGAACAGTATCATTTTGCAAGTAAAGTTTTTCATGAAGATAATTTATAAACTGGTGCAGCAGTACATCAACAGGAAGCTGCTAGAAATTCAATCTGGACTTAGGGGGTGACATGGAAAGAAGTCTGTCATTGCTGGCGTCAAATGGATCTTGGCCCAGAGCAGAGAGTACCAGAAAGAGGTCTATGTGTGTTTTATTGGCTATGCAGACATTCGATGGTGTGGGTCATAAAAACTACAGATGGCTCTGAAAACATGTGAGAATTCCAGAGCACTTAATTGTCTTCATACAGAACCCGTATATGAACCGAGAGGTGGTGGTACTAACAGAACAAGGGACCTTTGCACGGTTTGAAACCAGTAAAGGTGTGTTGGGTTCCTTCACCACACTTTACCACATTTATTCAATCTCGTGAGCAAATCTGAGAAACTGGGCCACATGAAGACGACGGCTCCGTCACAAGCTGGCTTGCTGAAAGTGAGGAGGAGTAGAAGCACTTCTCAAGTTGAAGCTCGAGGGCTCCAGCCTTCAGGACGGGAAGGCTCCAGCTGACAATGCAACAGGAAGAAAATAAAAATCCTAGACCAATAGACATTGTCATGAGACATGGGGAAAAGACCGAAGTCGTCGAGGATTTTGTTTTGCTCGGATCGACAGACAATTCTTCTGGAAAGCAGCCGTCAAGACATCAAATGACGTATTGCCATGGGCAAATCTGCAGCATGAGATCACTGTAAAAAGTGGAAGGGCAAGGATATCCCTTTGCAGACCAAGATGTGCCTGGCCAGGCCATAGTATTTTCAATGGTCTCATACGCATATGTAAGTTGGACAATGAACAAGTAAGACTGAAGAAGACGGGGTGCCTTTGAATCATAATGTTGGCAAAGAATATTGGAAATTCTGTGACCTTCCAGAAGAACAAAGAAATCTGTCCTGGAAGAAGTACAGCCAGCATATTCCTTCAAAGCTAGAATGATGAGACTCCATCTGATCCGGAAAGGCCTGTCATGCTTGAAAAGGACATGGCGCTTGGTAAAGTGGAGGGTCATCATCCAAGAGAAAGACCCTCGGAGAGATCATGGACACAAAGGCTGCCACCACGCAAGGGCTCAGATGTAAGAATGCTTGTGTGTGGATGGCGAAGGACTGGACAGTGATTTGGTCTGTTGGGCAGAGGGTCGCTATACGTCAGGACTGGCTAAAAGGGCCCTCACCACCAAATCCTGACACTGTGTCCAGGGGCTGAAGGTCCAGCCAGGACAACAAGAGCTGAGGCTCTGTTGGAGTTTTCGGGTAACTTCCCAGTCCAGATACAGAGAAGCAAGATGGTTTCAGATCGCATTGGGTGCTGGGAAGGAAATGAATTTGCAGGCAAAAGGTGAGAAACAACTTTGGAGAGGTTGGTCAGGAAAGATTTTTGCAAGGAGGAGAGAGCTCTTTAAGAGATACATAAAGTTGGTGGTTCAAATCCAGCAGCAGCTCTCTGGGAGCAAGGCTGTAGCTCCCATGACTACCAGAGGGCAGTGATGCTCCCCCCCCCCCAAAATGAGATACATAAAGATACTCCGAGGGCTCAACTAGAAAGTAATGGCAACGTATGTGTAGATGTGCTTGACACAAATGATGTATGGAATGTTATTTTTTTAAAGAGAGATACGCACCCAGCAGGTGGAGAAGGAATGCTATAGGCAGAAGGAGCAGCGCAGGTAGAGAACCTGAGGAAGAAGAAGGCTCCTTTCCTGCCACCTGGTAAGAGGTTGGGGGGGGGCAGGAAGTTTGAAACGCAAGCAAAGGTAAGAGCGTGGAGGGCCCTTTAGGTGGCGGCAAAGGGACTGGGCTGATCCCCAGAGCAGCAGGAAGCCACAGGAAGGGAGAAGCTGGTTCTTGCTGGTATCTTGTAAAGACCTCTCTAGCAGCACAATCAGTTCAATGCTCAACTACTAGCCCGAGGTTGATGGTCAAGTTCACCCAGAGGCCCTTTGGAACATAAGACTTTGAATATCCAATGGAACCCAGTTTTACTCAATACATGTGGGCCCATCGAGGGCTGATGTTGACAACTGGCATGGGTTTTGTTGTTCTTGTTTTGGTGAGGGACTTCTAGTGGGGTTAAACATTGGACTGTTAACCTGAAGATCAGAAGTTCAAATCCACCCAGGCGCACCCAAGGGAAAAGAGAAAGCTGTCCATTCCCATTAAAATGTACAATCTCCTACATTTAACCTCCTCCCCGGGGTATGGACATTCAGGGAAGTGGGTGAAGGGAGACATCAGAGAGTGTAAGATATGATAAAATAATAATGATTTCTAAATTATCAAGGGCTCATGAAGGAGGGGGAAATGAGGAGGGACGGCAGATATGAGGAACTAATACCAAGGGCTTACGTAGAAAGCAAATGTTTAGAGAATGATGAGGGCAACAAATGTACAACTGCACTTGACATACAATGGATGGATGTAAGGATTGTGATCCCAATAAAGTGATTTTAAAAAGAGATGTACAATCTATAGTGACCTATGTTGGGTCACTATGAGTTACAATCAACTCAAAGGCCAACAACACGTATTTCGCTTCAGAAACCAGTCTTGAGAACTTCGACCAGCTGCAAGTCACCCAAATGCTGTACCAACCTGCCTACACACACACACACACACACACACACACACACGAAGCCACCTAGAACTGACACGCAGGCATTCCCCACAATCATTTCTCTGTATTACAGCTCTTGTCATCATACATTACACATGAATAACTAATCAACCAAACACAAACCCACTGATGAAAAAAGCCCAACGCGTATTGGCACTAGAAAGTTAGCAAGATAGAGTCATATTCATTTCCCTGGTAAACAGCAAACACGGGGGATGTGAAGGCAAGATTCGTGTTTTTGCACACTTCTGGGCAAAGAGACTTCCCAGGCCACAAGGGCCCGCTGAGAAGGGATAGGGTGATGTTGGCCATGTTGGGAGAACTCTAACGGCATTCGGTTTTCTTCCAGCATTTATAGGTGAGCAGCAGGAATTTCATGTGGGGCGGACCCGTGGCCATGCCAATCAACACTGTGCCTGGGTCACCCAGACAAGCTGCCCACAATTTCCTCTATCTTCTTGGGCATAGAGGTGGTAGTCCCAACTCACCAACCAAGATCGAGGCGAGCAAGCGGAAAGTCTTGGATTCCGCTTTGGAACCCGCTGTGCCTCACAGCTCCAGGTTCCCCAGGCAGTGGCTACCCAACATAGCTCTCCTACTAACTTCCTAACTGAGCAGTCACTGTGGTGGCCCCCTGCTAGGTCCTCCTTCCCTGATGTCCACCTCCGCCTCTGTCCTTCTGCAACTTCTCTCTTGACCATGACAGGGGAGCTTCTAAGCCACATGTCCAGTGAATGGACTGGACTTCCTGGTGGCCTGTGACTCTGGGAGGCTCTGCACTGTCTAGCGCCAATCTGCTCTCGCTGGTGGCCTCGCTGCTCCTGGGGCCAGTGACTCCTTTCCGTCGGTGCTTGAAAGTACACATCCCTGGAGGGCCCTCTTTTTGTCTCCTGTCACTCTTCCCCTATAAGAAATTAATTGCATCTCATTTCAAATCAATGCTTGTATCTATCATCATCTGTCACATTCTATGCAAAGTACCTGTTTAGGGGCCTGTCTCTCCAGCCAGACTTCAAGCTCCTCAAGACGGATTACTCGACTGGATTCCCGTTTGTGCCCCCCTGTGCCTGGCACAGGGCCGGCTACTCTAGAGATGCTGCAGGCACAGCGTTTGAACCGAGCAGATGGGATTCTTCCAACTAAGCTGCCCAGGGAGATTAAGCAGAAAGCATTATCCCCCCTCATAGAGAGCGAGGACCCCAAAGGCCAGAGTGATCAAGCGACCACTCACCACAGGATTCCTGGCCCCGGCTTTTGTGCTCTTGTCAGCACAGTGGTCATTCAAATACTGCCAGCTGCAAAAGGACGACCGACCGGGACCGAGAACCTCGGGGCTATCTGAAGCCCAACGGCCAGTCCTTTCCAAGTTCTTCTCAACAGCCTGGGAAGTGCCAGAGCCTCCACCTCCTTGGAAATAGGTCCCGCAGGGCTGATCATCAAGCTGCGAGCTCCAGGATTCCTGCCTCCAGCCTTCCACACCGTGCTGTTCTATTAATAGTCAGGGATGGCATTAGGGCCCCAGCTCAGCTTGCCCCCCACCCCACCCCCGGGTCTTTCTCCTGGACACCATCTGTTAACTCAGGCTCGCCTCCCCCACCCTGCCCAGCCATTTGGGAAATGGTTCAGGGGGTGGGGCTATTCATGATTAGAGGCACAAAACCATCACAGGCCCTCCCTCCTTTCTCGCGTGAGTGACGGGGTCTTGGGATCGACTGATCACCCAGAACTGTGGCCCGCAGCCCTTTCAGGGTCGGCTGAGGAGATGGCGAGGGAAATAATTTTCTGATTCACTTCCGATTGCCCTCAAGTCCCTCCGCCCCTCTGGGAACGTGGCCCCTTTGTCGATCCCGCTCTAGCTCTGGGTGCTGAAGTGGGAACAAGGACCTCAGCTTCCCCACCCCCAGCCCACAGGGCCACAGCCATTCCCTGACTTCTGGGGCCTTTTTTCTGCGCTGCGGCGCTATTTTTAGCACGGGCGTCTGGCTCAGCGATTTGCACTCTGGTCCGTTGCTCCCACATTTCGGCTTTTCTCCGTCCCCCTCCCTCCGTCCCTGCACGTGTGTCCGCACCCCATGATTTGGACCCACCTAGGTGACCAGCCCCCTCCCCCCTTCTCAGGTGTCCCTCTCATCCGGGTATGCAGACCTGTGGGGTGAGTGGGTGGGGAGCCAGGCAGGGTAGGCGATGGTGTCGGGGAGATTGGCTTCAACTCCAGGAAACTTCTGGGGCTGTGGGGCTCCTGTGAGGCACAGCTCTCTGTGCTCTGCCAGCAGAGGGAACCGACGCACATGTGGGTACAAGCAGTCTCTCTCTTTCTCTCTCTCTCTCTCTCTCTCTCTGCCAGAAGAGGGAGCTCGTGCCCCTGGTCCTCCTCCCGACTTCCTGAGGATCCCAACATCACTGGCACCCCAGAGATGTCACGATGTCACGGTGGCGCCCACCAGCATTGGACCCAGGCAATGTGACTCTTGTACTGGCTTGTGGGCGGCCCCGTGTGCCTGGGAGGAGGAAGAAAAGAAGACGCTTAGAAACCAGGCCCAACAGTGGCTGCACCAAAGCAGTAGCTCACGCTGCGGGGCCAGGGCGGCCCGCGTGGTGGAAATGGCCGGGGATGTTTGAAATTCGAAGGCACCAACTTTTAGAGAGTTGGAGGGGGGGAGGGGGCTGGGTGGCGGTGGCCAGCCTATTTCCAGCTCTGACACCTAGTTTTCTGCCCCCCCACCCCCCCGCAAGTCAGGGTGGGAATGGGCGAGTTCCAAAGTGGGTGTCCAGGCATAAGGTGACTGTGGCACCGTGTCAACCAGTTCCAGGTGGCGTTAAAAGGGAGCAGCGGTCTTCTGCAGGGGAGGTGGGGGGTGGGGGGTCCAGCTCTTTCCATCAAGACTAACTCGGTGACTGATTAGAAAGGAAGACAGGGAATCTGACGCCGGAGAGGCCAGAGGAGAAAATGGTTTCCAGGTGGAAGGAGGCCCACAGACAGCGATTCTGTGCTGCTGCTCTATTAACGCCATCCGGCTTTTCTCCCCCCACCTCCACCCCATCCCCATCCCTGGCAGAGGCCCGAGGAAGCACAGCAGCTTGCAGGCACACGGAACAGTAGCTCTGGCGTCCTTAAAGACAACCAGCTCCCTGCGTCACCCCGAGGTGAGGTGAGGCTCTCCATGCCTGTGTCCCTGAATAGACGTCTCCATCACGAGGAGCCTTGTTGTGACAGAGGAGAGCTGCCTCCATGCAGTTTCCTGGGCTGTCTTCTTTACAGAAGGTGACCAGGCCTGACTCTGAGCAACAGTAGGGCAGGTTTGAACGACTTCTTACCTTGCAAGTACAGCTGGGGCACTTACGGTAACTCCACGCCCCCCCCTGCAGGGAGTGCTGATGCCTGCAGGGGCTTACCCTCAGCTATTTTCCACCTCTGCAACTCCCCAGATCAAAGATCACTGATGTGTCTGCACCTCTTCTCGGGGTCGCCTGCTGCGGCCCCTCCACAGATGGTATCAGCAGATTGGGACTCTGTGGTGGTGGTTAGGTGCCATGGGGCTGGTTCCGACCTGTCTCGACCCTGTGCACAACAGGACAAACTGCGCCGTCCTCACAATTGTGCCTGGGCTTGAGCGCACGATTGCAGTCGCCGTGCCAACCCGTCTCATGGAGGCCTTCCTGTGGTGCACTGCCCTCTGCTTGACCAGGCGTGGAGACCTGCTCCAGGGACTCTGCCCAGAGGGGCAGGTCCCATGTGCCTGGTGGGGAGGGGGGAGGAAGGAAAGGCAAGCAGAGAGGAGCAGAACAGAGGCACCAAGAGGTCTCGCCACCACACCAGACACCCGGGGAGACACGTGAAAGAGGGGCGCAGTACAAACAAGCAAACCAAGCAACAAAAACTCCAAACAACCCCCAAACACGCCTTCCAGGAGTCCTCCCACCCAATTAGGGGGATTCTTTCCCCTTCCTCCTTTGGAAATGCTATCAAGCAACGGCCACCCAAACACGGCACAAGGAATCTTCATTTCAATCAAACAGAAAGGAGGAGCTCAGGTGTGTGTGGGGGAAGCCCTTGGTGGCTGACCGCGAGGTGAGCGGTTGTAGTCTGCCCAGGGGCTCTGCGGGTGAAGGGCCTGGTCATCCGGTGCCAGACGGCGGGGACGCGTTGCAGTCAGTCAGCGGGCGCATGGCTGCAAAGGCAAGGACCTGGCCAAGGAGAGAACGGAGGAGACAGAAGGCAGCGTCCACTGGATCGGACCGGGGAGCTTGAAAAACAGAGCGTCACTTTCCCCCAGCTTCCTCTCTGAAAGGACCCTGCTCCCTTTTCTCAGGCCACCCTATTGGCCACGTATTTTGCACCTCCAGTGGGGACTCTGGGTGGAGAGATGCCATCCTGATTGACTGGGGAGGGCCCTTCAAGAAGTTAAGGTGTGTGTGTGTGTGTATATTCCATTACCTTTCACTTCGCTGGTTTCCACCACCTTTTGAAAGCCCCATCACATATTGCACAAACTCAGGGACAGGGCCAAACAGGGGCTCGGTGCCCACATTTGCTCATTTTCCATTTCTGACAGGAAAACCAACAGCTAATGCTGAATGTAAGAGTGGGAGCCCGGCTCGTGGTGTTTTTATTTTGTTTTGAAGAGAGAGATCAGCTCCTGGTTAGCTTTAGACACGGGATTTCTACGTGGTGAAAGTTTCCTGAATAGGAAAGAGAAAGTCATTTCCTTCAACATTTTTTTAGTAAAATCGTGGTTTGTCTTTCTTTCTTGCCTTCTTTCTTTCTTTCTGTTGCAAAGTCTGCCACGTCTGTTCTCTGAAGAAGGCTTGCGAGACGGGGAGAGGCAGACCGCGAGCAGACTCTTCCATCAGAGAAGCTCCCGGCGTACCAGAAAGTAAACAACGCGCATTGTGTGAAGAAGAAGAAAAAAAAATAAGAGCGAGCTGAAATTAATCTTGCTTTTCCAATTTGAAAACATGCTCACGGTTGTTAGCGACCGAGTCAAGACATTTAAATCATATATAGATACTTTATATCTTGACAGTGACCTTTTATAAGTGTGCAGAGGGAATAAGGAGACGAGCCAAGAGATGCCTCCAGAAAGAGCATCTGGAGTAATTGAACATGAAATGTGTTGCAATCTGATAACATTAATAATACGCGATCGCTACTCTCTATCTACTGTGCAGTTCATTTGGTCGGAGTGGAGAAACTTTCACACCCTGGAAGTGCTAGCATACAAGGCACTCTCTGAATGTTCCCGTGGCCAGGCAGAGTCTGACAGACCCTGCCCATGTGACCTAAGCTGTGTAACCAATGACCCCCAACCCACCCCTCAAATCACAGTGGCTTCCAAGACAAGCATTTATTATCCCCCATGGTTTCTGAGGGTCAGGATTGGGCTGGGTGGTCCTGGATCAGGGCAGCTCACGTGGTTGTGTTTGAGACGTCACGGGCCCTGTGGTCCTCTGCAGGCGAGTCTGGGGCGGGGGTTCGGGTCTCGGCAACCTCACTGGTATTCCTGGCAACTCGGTTGGGATTGTGGAAGGAGACCTCACCCTACTTCTCCTCTTAGGCCTTTCTGGGGGGGCTGTCGCAAGGGCCCCAAGACGTGGCAACTGGTCTCTCCAAAGCAGCAGATCCCAGAGAGAGCAAGATGGCAGCCACGATGCCCTGGATGACCTCGCCTTGGGCTTCACCCACCATTGTTTGCGTCATCCATAATCTGCTCACTGGAAGTCAGGTATTAAGTTCTGCTCCCCCTCGGAATCCACTCTCCCGCTGGCTGTTCCAGCTCATAGCCGCTCTGTGGGACAGAGCATATCTGCCAGCACAGCTCTCTCCAAGGGGCAAGCGGTGGGCTTGAACGGCTGCGCCATCAGTTAGCCAGGA
The DNA here is from genome assembly GCA_004026705.1 of Nesogale talazaci. NCBI lineage: Eukaryota > Metazoa > Chordata > Mammalia > Afrosoricida > Tenrecidae > Nesogale > Nesogale talazaci. The sequence continues at coordinate 10,533 of PVJH01016868.1, read as the reverse complement.
GCAGAGTGCTCAACCTTGGTGCCACGGGACTCCGGTCCACCCACAGGGAGAGGAACTGGGCGGCACCTCTTGGAGGAGGGAGATGAAAGCATTTGCGGTCAGATTTAAAAACCGTCCCAAACCCAGGTCTATTACTGGGCAGCGGAGACTGGTAGTGACCGAGGTGCTCACAATCACTGGTAGTTTAAGACCCTGCCCTGGCAAAAAGCAGGCCTTTTGATGAGCCCTCTCTATGCTAGGCCCTCCGCAGGCCCCCCAGGCAGATCCCAAACCGGCCTCTTTAAAATTTCCAAGGTCTCCCGAGAGCGGCAGGAGGCTCGCTGTTTTGAAATGGATGAAATGTGCACCAGACTGAACGGTTGGAGTCAGCTTTCTGCCTCAGCATCAGCTGTGTCCCTGACCTTGAGGCAGAGACAGACGTTGTCCCTCCCCACCCTCCCCTTCTCAAAGCCACTTTCCTCCTGCGTAAAACAAAATGGGCTAAGTGGTTGCCAAACATGGGTGCCCGTCACGGTCCCCTGGGGCTACTGAAAGGCCCAGGGACCTTCCATGAAATCAGTCGGCGCAGAACCGCTAGGAGTGTGTACCGGTGGAAAGCTCCCTGAGAGGCGAATGGGCTATTGTGCAGACGGCAGGAACCACTGGTGGGCCCAGGCCCAGCGTCATTTCAGCTCTTCTCCCCAGACTGGGGGTGTCTGGCTGAACCACAGGCTATCAACGGGCAGTGAAAAACACATAGATCACGCCCGCATGTGGGCCTAACACGTACATACATGTACCAACATGCACACCTCTATGAAATATATATCATATATACCGGACACCTTGCCCCCAAGGCAACAGACATAAGCATTCTGAGGATGGAGTCCAGGCATCATTATGTGTTTTTTTTTAAACCAGTATATTTTTAAACAATGCCACTCAACCTTGGCTGCACATTCTAATCACCTAGGAGCTTTTAAAAAGCCTGCTGCCCAGCCTGTCTCCCAGACCTATTAAGTCGGAATCCCTTGAGGCGGGGCCAGGCATCCGTTTTTTGGTTGTTTTTTTTTTTTGAAGTTCCCGGGTGATTACAATGTACGGCTGGATTGACCTATGTCTGCCTCACTGGAGACAATTCCAGTGCTACCCAGCCCGTAAATAACTATCCAGAAGACGAACTGGAATCGCAGATGCTGCCATATTGTATGAAATGTATCTGGAGTAGAAGATATTAAAAATCATGTGGGAAGCAAGTTGTATCTCTTGGCAGTACGGGAGATTAAATGAGTTGAGACAGTCATCGATAGTGGCGGCCAGGTCAGAAACACACACCAAAATCAGCTCATGGAAGAGTGAGGACAGGCTCCAGGGCCCCTAACAGCACAGGGGCAATAACAGAATGGCAAGGCCAGTGAGCTGGGGTCCGGCTACTTTAGGGCACGGTTGCTGGTCTTGGAGCTTGAGGGTTGAGCCTCAAGATGGGAAGAAAATGATGCTTTGGGCCCATTGAAAGTAGGGAGATGAAACTGGACCCCCCAAAAGTTAGAATCTTCAGGAAATCAAATCATTAGAGGGGGAAACAATCATGCTTAAAAATAAAACAAAAACTATCAAGAGCAGAGTGGGGGAAGGAAATATGCCTGTCTTGGCATAAGTTGAAGGTGGGGGGAAAAGTCTTCATTGCAAATCTAAGACTACAGTCCTGTTTTCACATGAGTCTGAGGCTGGAATTGACACTACATGTACGCTCAAGCAATGCCAGTGTGAAGAAATTAAGGTAAACAGGCAAACTCCATGTAAAACTACTATACATACATGGGCAGAACCTTTTCCAAGCACAAGGACCAAAAACCTCAGATCATAGAAATATCAAACAATACATATGTAAGCTTAAAATGATTAGACACAGAAAAGATGAGTTGGAACTATGAGAAAGTAACTACACTGTAATGAAAACCTGACGGGTGAGTTCAACAGCAGATTGAACAGAGCTGAAGAGAGATAAACACTAGATCCAAGGAGATTTCCCAGAAAGCTACAGAGAGGGAGAGGATAAAAGGAAGTCTGAGACAAAGGTTACGTATGAGTAGGGCTGGGTGGAAGGAGAAGGGGCCCTGTACACCGAGGGCCAGAAGAAGAGAACAGACAAAATGGGAGAGAGGCAGGTTTTACCTAGATAATGACTGGAAGTTTTCCAGACTTGAATAACACAAACCCTGTGGATTTGACTGTCCGATGTGCCTTGGGTCAGAGAAACATCAACAGAGTATTGTAAAAGATGTAAGAACACAAAGTAGGAAAACACTAAACCAGATTCAAGAGATGCCTTACCTACCAACGAACGAGGATTTGATTTATAGAAATGATTTCCGCAGTAAGAAATGATGTAACAAGGCATGACCCATTGTCGCACTTGATGGATTTAGCTTTCTGTTGGGTTTTGAATGTGTTTCATCTATTTCATTGCAATTCCCTCCATGGAACATCAGTGGACGCACTCGACCCTGTTTTCTGCTCCCATTCCTCACTTTCTGAAGTTTGTCCTTGGGTAAATTTCCTAACTTTCCTAACTCTTCTGACATGTGTCCTTGAGCAAATTTCCTAACCTCCCTAACGCTTCTGAAATGTGTCCTTGGGTAAATTCTGCCGTTTTGATCTCAAATGTTGATTATTCTAATATGTGCACAACTCATTAAGATTATTGTTCCCCTTCTAGACCTGTCTATTGCCTGTGAAAATCAAGTCCTGTAGGTGAGTTCACTTCCAGATCTGAAGAGTGACAAAAAGTCTTGGGAGTTCTAAGACCGGTCTCTGACAGGTAAGCCCAGAGATGTTCTTTCTCTGTTTGATTTGTTTTGTTCTCTGACTCTGTGCAGGACGTTCTAATATGATCCAGGTCAGAACAGCTAGCAGTGGTAGCTCGGTACCATCTAGGACTTCTGGTCTTAGGGTCATAGAGGCTGATGTCTGCGTGGTCTGTTAACCCAGTGGCCGGATTTTTTCCCCATGTTTTCAATTCTCATCACTCTTCTCCCCTCCGGACAGGAAGAGACAGAGGATAGGTGCACACTTAGATGGGGCCCATGTGAGCTTTAAGAAAGAACCCAACAGACATGGAGTGTTTTTCACAAGTGTTGAGGACAAGGGACTGTCAATCTAGAAAACTACACCCAGAAAAAGGATTATTCAAGACTGGCAGTGAAATAAGACCTTTTTATATTAATAGGTGATATCTTTTTTTATTAATAGGGGGCATCTCCCTTTCTGGAGAAAGAAAAAAGCACATATTAGGTCTTAGAATCCAGATGGAAGGACATGTACAAGAAGCAAACTGAAACAAAGGGATAGACAGAAAGCAAATCTAAAAGATGAGGTAAGTTTATAAAACTAAGATTTTAATAATGGCCAAATTTAGTGAGATAAAAACCAGGTGGATTTGAAATAATGGACATTGTTGTTAAGTCCCCTAGAGTCATTTCCAACTTAGCGCCCCTGTGTTCAACAAAAGGAAACGCCGTCCAGGTCTGTGCTACCCCTCATCAGTGCAATGTTTGGACCTTTTGCCGCAACCGTTGTATTTATCTTATTAAAGGGCTTCCTCTTTTCCACCGACCCCTCACGGGTCCTCAAACTTTTTCAACAGGGGGCCAGTTCACTGTCCCTCAGACTAGTGTAGGGCCGGACCATAGCTTAATAAAAAACAAACAACTATGAACAGATTCACTGAGGGCACGGGATGAGTCGGCTGCTAAGCAGGATAGGCAGTGGCAGCACAGACGCCCAGCGGGCTGTAGTTTGAGGACCGCTGCTTAACCAGCATGATGGCCTTTCCCAGGGACATCCGTAACAGGCGAAAAGGAAGGCTGATTCTAGTTGAATCGTGCTAAATTTATTGTGTCATTTTCTGGGTGGGGATGTGTGATTAATTTTGGATCAAGTGTCAAACATTGAAAAGGAATCATTGAGAGGATAGAAACAGAGTTTGAAAAATCACACAGCTAATTAAGGAATTAAAAAGTTGCAGCTTGTAATCAGGATCAACTGGCTACAACCCAGGATCAGGAAACATTTAGATACAAAGTTTTCCTTCTGCGCTGCAGGACTCTCTCAACCTCTCTCAGCTATGGAGGTCTCCTCCGAGTCTGCCCAGGACAGGCCCTTCCCCTTGGTCTTGCACTGTCATTACCCCTCTGGCACTGGGCCTCTTGCAGCCCTGTGACTGCTTTCAAAAAGGTCCCTTGTCTCCCCTCTCTTTCTCCTCCTTTCTGTCTGAAAAACCTCTGTAGGCTTGGCTGCTTAAATACACAACCCCTTGTCAATTTCTAGGGGTGGGGGGCCCTCCAGGTGGGAGGCTGCAAACTGGCCAGTTCCCTTGGAGTAGGCTGCAGATACTTGTATAATCTAGTGACCAATCCCTGCAAAGTAAGCACCAGGGACCCTGCGTGCAGCAGCGGCCCCGATCAAACAGAAAGCACCAGATCAAATTGTCTATTATCCAGGAAACCTCAACCCACTTGGACAAAAGTAACAACTTCTCAGGGATAGAAAACGGTGGTGGGGTGGGGGTGGGCAGGGGTAATTTCTGAGGTTTGGGGTTCGGGGGTGGGGAGGGCAGAGGAGGAGAATCACTCCAGATGTTTTTCTCCATGAGCCACACCACACATACAAGGAGGCTGCAAAATGCTCACGGACACTAAATGAAAAGGTAACAGAATTCCCCCACCCACTTTCAGAAGCCTCCTCGTACACTCTTTTTTTGTACGTTAAAAAAAATAATGTTCAATCGATGTACAATTGATCGACAGCAATGACCATAATCAGCAAGGCACGTGTTATTCCACCCACCTCTCTCCCTTTCTCCTGCCTCTGGTGCTACTAATAAACTTTGTTCTCTATGCAGTTGCCCTTTCTGGCCCCTTAATAGAAGTCCATGCAGTGTTTGTCTCTGTATGATAGACTTGTTTCATCAGCACAATGTCCTCTAGCACCATCCAGAGTGTAGCCGGTACCACGTCTTCTCTTCTCTCTCTGGATAGTAGCGCTCTGTCGAGTGTCAGCACCAAATTTGGTTCATCCATTCATCGGCTGAGGGGCCTTGGGGTTGTTTTTAGCTTTGGGCTATTCTGCACAGCGCTGCAAGGGACATGGTGTGCATGTTTCCGTTTGAGTCTCTGCTTTCTAGTCTTATGGGTATAGAAATAGAATTTATGACTTCCAAATTAATACGATGAAATGAAGAATTCTTGATTGATCCAGCAGAAGGTAAGAAAGGATACAAAAATGTTTATAGAATGTAGAGTAAATAAGAACCGCAAAAATAAGAAGGAAGGCAGACATTCCAAAGTATCAGGTATCAGTGGATCAATAGGCCCGCTTGTCCATTCATAGTGGGAGTACAAGTCGAGATACCATTTGGGGGAAGCGCTGGGCATTATGCCGTGTCATTTTATATTCCCAAATTCCAAGACTCAGAATCACTCCAAAGAGAAAGCCTCCATTGACACCAGAAATGTAACAACACAGCTTGAAACAGTAGAAACCGGAAACGACTCCAAGGTTCACCCACAAGAGAGTGGAATGGACACTTTAGCGTGTTGCAGGCACACAAGGGACTATTAGACAACTGTGAAAAACAGTGAGCTACAATCAGATGTAGAGAATAGCCCAATCTTAGCAATATCATTCAAGACAAACACAAGCCTCGGGAATTTAAAACAGAAACTTCTAAAAATACTTAACGGGTACAATTTACTAAGTCACAGGTGTGTGTATTACAACTATGCTTAAAAAGTAAAAGAATAACACATAGAAGGTTCAGATGAGTGAAGACTTCAGATGGGGAAGGGGGAGGGTAGGGGGGAAGAAGGAGCACACAAGGATTTGGAAGTCATCATCACTTGTGGTTATCGGCTTGGATAGTAGGATTCCAACTGCTCACGCCATGAAAACAAACAAATAGTGAAACAAAAGAACCATGAGTGCAATCAGTGACAAATATATCTACTGCCCTATCGGAGATGGTGATTAACACTTATCTTGTACACAAAGTTTAGAAGACAAATAACCTCCCTCACATACACCAAACAGCAATCACAATAAATGTAAGTGGACTCGATGACGGGTTACAAGCTACACAGGTCATCAGTGAATAGAGCCAGCAAAGTATTGTGTTAAAGAAAAGATTTGAAAAATTAGGACACAGAAAGGCTGAAAATAAGCAGAGGAAGCAAAAAGGAATGTGCAGATGCTCAGAAAAAGCACTGAAGCCAAAAATCGTCTATGTGTATATAAAAGGAAAACATCCACTAGGAAGCTAGAGTAGTTCTAAGTTGTACGCACCTAATAACATAACCTCAAAATACATAAGCAAAAAATAAGAGGAATAAGAAGTAGACAAATTCTCTCCTACTGGGAAATTTTTTTTTTTCCTTACTGGGAAATTTTAACATTCCCTTTTGATATATGTGGTAACATATTTTCGACACAAAGAGCAAAAGTTGAGATTAACTAGAGATATGGACGAATTTAGTCATATAAGAAGATGTCTTGGGCTGAGCCCCGGTGGCGTCGTGGTTGTGCGCGGGACTGCGGCCTACTGGGACGGAGGTTCAATTCCAGCAGTGGGGCTGGGCCTCCTACTCCCACCACCGGACAGCAGTGATGCTCCCTCCGCCCCCCCACGGCCGAAAAAAAAAAAAAGTAGTTTGAGGGCTGAGCCCTGGTGGCGTAGTGGTTGTGTGTGGGACTCCAGCCTACAGAGTTGACGGTTCAAATCCAGCCGCAGCTCTCCAGGAACAAGGCTGGGCTTCCTACTCCCACTAGGGCAGTGATGCCACAATTAAAAAAAAAAAAAAAAGTCGGGCTGAGACCCGGTGGCGTAGTGGTTGTGCACGGGACTGCGGCCCACTGGGACGGAGGTTCAATTCCAGCAGTGGGGCTGGGCCTCCTACTCCCACCACCGGAGAGCAGTGATGCAATATATATATATGTGTGTATGTATGTATATATATATATGTAAGACTATAGAAAACCTGATCACAATAATTTTGATCAAAGGGACCCACATGCAATGCTATCATTTAACATCTAAAGGACAGTCTTTTCAAAAACACAAGGAAAATGTACAGAAATTGATGATGTACTAAGAAAAGTCTGCATCGCAAAGATTTAGCTTCACATAGGCTATCTTCCCTGACTATAATTCAGTAAAAAAATCAATAATTAAAAGAATTTTTTGTTTTTGTTTTTTTTCGGGGGGGCATCACTGCCTCTGGTGGTCGTGGGCACTACCCAACGCTGCTCCTGAGAGCCGCCGCTGGATTTGAACCACCAAGTCAGCGGGCTACAGTCCTGCACTCAACCACTTACGCCCCCGGGGCTCAGCCCCAATTAAAAGAATTTTAAAGAGTATGTTATATTTAGAAATTTAAAAATATCTATGAAATGTGTAATGGGCCAAAAGAAGAAATCATATTCAGAATTGAAATGCTTTGGGCCCGGATCATAATAAAAATATAGATTATTTGTGGCATGTGCCATTGTAGTGGTTTGTAGAGTGAAATTCGTAGTCTTACAGGCTAAAATCAGAAAGCAGACAGCTGGAAATTAAATAACTAACAATTGAAGGAATTAAAAATAAGAACAACAGAATTAGCCCAAAGAGAGCAGGAAGAAGGGAATACTATAAGATCTATAATAATAATGTTAGCATTATAAATCATATTATTTGTTTGACTTATAATTTTAAGTTTTACATCTGACATAAGGATGCAATAGACAGAAAAGAAGCAGTCTGATAAAACACATGGGAGAAAGATGAGTCTTTCTCTTCCCCACGGATGTGCAGTGCAGGGAGTGCAGCGGAGTCAGTTCTGTCCTATGCCATAGGGTCACTATGCGTTGAAATGGGCTACACAGCAGTGTCGGTAATAAAAAAAACAAAAGAGAAAAAAATAATAGGCTAGAAAAAGAACCAGGAAGTGCTAAAACAAAATGCCTAATTAAAAATTAGTTAAAACTAATTAAAAAAGCCCAATTAAAAGAAAGGTTTTTGGTATAACCACATTGAAGGAAAAGAAGATACATATAACTGGGCTTTTTAAAAGGACACTGTGGACAAAGAGACGGAGAGAAAACAATGAATAATGCTTTATGAATACACTTGAAAATCAAGACAGTAAGAAAAATTTCTTGGAAAAATATAGTGTAAAAAAATGGACTGAGGATGAAAATGAAAACCTGAAGTAATCTTTAACCACTACAGACATGGAATCAGTAGTAACAATCAACCTATGAAATGCCTACCTCAGATCCAGACTTTTGTGTGTGTGTGTGTGGGTATCACTGCCCTGATGGGAGTAGGAGGCCCAGCCTTGCTCCTGGAGAGCTGTTGCTGGATTTGAACTGCCGACCCTGTGGGTCACAGTCCTGCACACAACCACTACGCCACTGGGGCTCAGGCCCAGGTCCAGACATTTTACTGGCAAATTCTAATTCCGATCTTCTATACACTGTTCCAGAAAATGGAAGAAGGGACACTTAGCCATTTATGAGGCCAGTGTAACAAAAGGCAATAGGAGAAAAGAAAATCACAGTCAATTTGACTTGGAAACATCGCATTTCCTAGAATGAAATTAAATGTCGACCTTCACTCATTCATTCACTCATGTGATAAATATTTGTCCCAGTAGTCTCTGTACGGGTGGAATGACGTAAGCTGGGATGGATGAGGCTTCTACTTTCAGAGGGCTGACAGCCTGTTGGAGGAGATGGCGGCACAGCAAGTGATCACCATGGCAGGAAACACTGAGGATGCTCTGCCAGGGAGGCGTGTACTAACCAACGTGGGTTTGCCCTCGCTACAGAGGCTCCCAGGCTTCCCAGCTTCGTAAGTGGAGTAAGATTGGAGGTGGGGTAGGAATATGACTGAGGACACTATCGCAGGCTCCTGGGCAGGAGCTCAGGGATGCAGTCGCAAGAATGCCGAGTGTGATGTCTACGTGGAGATAAAACCAACAGGCCCTCAAGATGAATTGAACACAAGAAGATGCAAGAAGAGGTTCATTCTTGCTATCTCGCTTGCTTCTGTTCACCAGCAGAGAGGAGTCTGAAATGAGAATTGCTTTTAGAAGGTTAAAAACGTGTGGAAGCAAGTGTGGGCCTGTGTGAGTTTGGGGCGCCTCTGTTGTGGAGTAGCCATGGTTCAGTAGTAGAATGTTCATCTTCCTTGCAGAAGACTCAGATTGGCCTTCTGGACAATGCTTCTTAAGCCCTCTCTGTCACTAAGGGCTTGTTTCAGCAGAGCTCCCAGGCTGAGAGGGGCTAGGAAGAATGACTTGGTGACCTGTTTGAAAATTCGCAACCCCCCACCCCCATCCCATCCCAACTTGCCGTTGAGTTGATTCCAACTCATAAACTGCCTCTGTGGGTTTATGAGGCTGTCAATCTTTACAGGAGCAGAAAAATCTCCTTTTGCTCCTGCTGGGTTTGGAATGCTGATTTTGTGGTTGGCGGCCCAACGTGTAATCCACAAAACTGCTCCTCAATAAAGACCTCACTGCCATCGAGTCAAGCCTGACTCAAAGTGATCCCCTGGATTTTTCTGAGACGAATCGTTTACAGGAGTAGAAAGCCCAGTCTTTTGCCTGACAAGCTGCCAGCGGTTTCGAACTGTGGACCATGCAGATTGCAGCCCAATGAGTAACTACGAAGCCACCCAGGGTTCACTATGCCACTAGTCAAAGAAAACCCTTCAGATTAAAATGGTCCTCTCTACAGCTGATCCCAGGGATGGTGAGGGCCAGGTGGTGTTTCCTTCTGTTCATGGGGCTGTCATAAAATGGGGGTTACGGTGAGTTGAGGACTGACCCTCACAACCATAAGGAAATCAAATGGAAACGCTGAATAGGAAGTTGATAGGTGCTTCTTGAGTCCTATAGGAATTCCAGAGCTGGGGATAGTCATTTGAGAGGGAGGTGATATTTAAACCCTTCCTGCACAAGAGGTCAGGAACCCTGCTGGCGAGGTAGACCAGCACTTTGGAGCCACTAACCTCTCTGCATGAGAAACAGGGGGCTTTCTCCTCCCATGAGTTAGTCTCAGAACCTCACAGGGGCAATTCTACCCTGTCCTCCAGCAGGGTTAAGAGCCAACTCCACAGCAGTGGGTCTTTGAGTTTGCAGAAGAGGCCACCCCAAAGGGAGTGCAGCTGGAGAAGCCAGGACCGAGTGAGGATGAAGACCAGTCTTGAAAGGAAAATGAGGAGGAGGTAGGACGGAAAGACCACAAGGAAATGGCTGGGGAGGTAGGAGGACCGCCAGGACAGCGTGGGCATCAAGGGGACCAAGCACAACATAGGCTGGAAGAGAGTGTTCCCCGGTGGTGTGGGTCACTGAAATGTGGAGGAGGACTGACATGAATCTGCTGCTGGAATTTTTCTGACCCAGGGGCCACATGGGCTAGCAAGCTGAGAAAGAAAGGCAGTACAGTTGATGGTTATGATAATAATAATAAGCTATTATAAACAATACAGTGCCAAGGGACAGCATGAGG